>JAWPHD010002439.1:0-257320 GCA_037043455.1 Cyrtodaria siliqua | reverse complement strand
CTCATCGCTACGGGTTCGAATCCCACTGCGAGCTTGACTTGTAAGTGTGGAAGTATCGACTCTTACGGATGGCGGGAGGTGTACAGTACTGGTTCTACCCAGAAAAAGTGGGTAGTCTGCCTCCACCACAAAAAATCGATATATAACCTTACATGTGTTGAAAATGACGTAAAAGACCATACAAACAAAACAAGCAAACTTTTTTAAAACGCAGTCGTCATAAGGCCCCATGTTCTAAATGAATAAGTGAGTGAGCGAGCGAGAGAGTGAGTGAGCGAGCGAGCGAGCGAATGAGTGAGCAAGCAAGCGAGCGAATGAGTGAGCGAGCCAGCCACCCAGCCAGCCATCACTCAGTCAGTCAGTCAGTCAGTCAGTGAATACTTAATGGTGTTTTAAGGCCCCATGGAATGAATGAATGAGTGAGTGAATGAATGAATGAATGAATGAATGAATGAATGAATGAATGAATGAATGAATGAATGAATGAATGAATGAATGAATGAATGAATGAATGAATGAATGAATGAATGAATGAATGAATGAATGAATGAATGAATGAATGAATGAATAAATGAATGAATGAATGAATAAGTAGGTTGTGCGCAAAACTCATGGAAGCAAAGAAAAAGAAGTAAATATAAAGAAATGACATTCATATCAATAACAAACGATGTATTTATAGTAACACGTGTTAGTTCCAACAAACAAAGCATTCACGCAAACCTTTGTCAAGATAAGGTTAAGTTTTGATACGAAAGATAAACCGTGCTGCCGCTAAGATTTTCATATTATATACCCACACAAAACTCACACTAGTTGTTCAACCGGTTAAACTGAGACGATATATGTATATGTTATATACTATAAGAATTGTTCATGAGAATTCCAACCCTCGGTATACTTGTTTTTATCTGAACCGAGGCTCTGCTAAGGTTCCTACTAAAATAACTATACCGATATTTGGAATTCCCTATCTAACCGGATACCCATGATTTATTCTTTTTTTTGCATATAATTTACATTCTGCGCATTGGCGTCGCCAACTACTAACGTTTAGCATGTTTACTTACATAATGACGTCATGCTACGGTCGTTGTTGATATCAGCGCGCGACTTTTACCTTCCGCTGACGGGCATTTGTTGATCTATATTTACTTAGCGTTTGTCCTACTTATTCAGGTAAATTTCTAACGATCACCAATTTTAACCATTTAATCATTAAGTAATCGCTTACTAAATGGCACGCGCTTGTTTGGACACAAGGAGGCGGATTTAGTGGAAGCGCGAACGTATTAAGAGGCGTGGTTTCGTAGAAACGCGGGGAAAAAATAGGGCAAACACTAAGTCAGTTAGAGGCTAAGAAGTGACATTTTAAAAATTCACTTCATATTCATAGCCTCTAACTAATACATATTTAATATTTTTACCATATCCCCCTTATTTGTAAATAGTTTTAACAATATAGTTTTACAATAATTTTTATACGCCTACCTTCTTAATTCCATAGCTCTAATGCAGCACCGGTCGCTCTAATGCAGCACCGATGCATTTTGGACAACATTTGTGTTAATTGGACTGTCTAAGCCCGCAAACTTGTGTAAGTTCCTTTGGTTCATCAATCACAATTCTATGTATTAAAGGCAAAAGATGCGACAAGAAGCATTTTATCAATGGAAAATACCACTTTTATTTACGTGTGCATGCACTTTTACTTCATGGTCCGTCAACGCGAAAGGTAAAATAAAAAAACTACTGCACTTTCAGTTAGGATATTTGGTGTGCATTACGACCTTTCACAGAGGGTTGAACGACTGTCTTCGATTTTCGATTTAATCCTTTGAAAAGCAATTATACGCAAATAAACGTAACAACATACCTTGTTTCCATCAAAAATGGGCGCTCAGCGACAGCACCGGATACCCTCTAACGGTGCAGACGTCAGCACCATGAGAGCGTTTGGTAGGCGTGTTTTAATAACTTACTATTTCATTTTGTTTCATTTTATCAGTTTTTGCGCAAAATATTACTTATTTTGTATCGACGTGCCTTAAAACACCATTCATTCATTAACGTTAGTCCGCTTGTTATGTCAGGCCTATTCCAACTTGTTTTTAAATTTCATTTGTCTTTTTGTACTTTCTCCTAAATCTTCTTCGAACATTCCTTCCATACGTGGCCTTCAAACGTGTAAGTAATTTGCATTCAGATTCCATGTTGACATTTGCTATTTGTGCAAATGTTAAAAGTTCAAGACTGTCAAGCTGCCACATTAAACAAGTCTTGGACTGTCGTAAAATCCATCTCAAATTATCATCCTATAACTGTGAATTATTTTATACCAATATTTCTATAATTTCATTATATCCCTAGAAGTGCCGAACTTTAACAAGTTAAGTTATGTTATGATGCTGTTTTGACTGTTGTCTCTAACATTTGTTATAACGACAAATATTCATATCTCAGTTTAATGTGACAGTATGTATTTTTATTTTCAAAAACACAGCTCAGTCGGTCAGTAAAGAATCACATTTCCTGATATGAGAGGTGTTACACTTTGTGATAAATTGTTCATGAGAAACTATGCGCTAGCCGTAAACAGTCAATTTAAACTGATACACTAAATCTTATAAATGTACTATTTACCTAAAGTGTAAACTGGTAATTTTTTATCCATTTCACATTAAACATTAACATTTTAATCCAAATAACTTGTTGATTTGCACCGCCAAAGTACCGTGTAAACAGTAACAGAAATACAGACCCGGAAATGGATTGATTTTAAACATATTTGTATTATTTATTAAATTGTATACTCTTGAAATATAATTCTTATACTTTTATAGTCATTTTAAGTTAAACTTAACTATAAAATATTTTGTAATTAATTACGTAATGTAAATTTGTAAACAAAAATGTCTACAGTACTGTAGTGACAATCTGTACCTCCGAGAAATTCGAGGAATGGTTAGCTTTTAGTTTAACTTTTGCATAAGCAAAACCAGGTATTGATAAAACAGTTAGATGCACTTAAGTCAGTTTACCGTGATAAAGACACATTAGCTGTGCAGCCAACAGGCTATGGAAAGAGTATTATATTTGAATTACTGCCGTTTGTAAATTATGCAAAAGAAATACCAGACCCAAGAACCTATGATTGTCATTGTGATAGGTGTGACCCCACGGAACAGTATTCTGCAGGACGAAGTCCATTCATTGTGCAAGGCGGGCGTCATCCTGTTTCTTAAACGTAGAAGGATCTAGTGGGAGTGCATACGAAATTAAAGTAACACGTTACAATTTGCTATTTACCCCCACTCCCTTTGGCCTTTCCCTCAACAACCAAGTAATTGTAGCATACTTGTCTCAAGTCGTCAAGACAGAGGTTCGATTCCGACTGAAGTCACGTCACAGATTTTTCAATCACGTTAGCTCGGTACATAATACACCCACGGTACAGTGTAAATTTGGACTGGAGCTAAAGCCTTCGGTCCCTTGTGCAGATAGAGATACACGTCTACGAACGGCAAGACGATTTTTTATATATGCCGTCCTTAGTCTAGGGTGCATCTATAAACGTCTGTATGCAAAAAAGAACCCGAAGACGTCAAATATATGAGACTAAGGTAGGGATTTACCATTTATGCACGTTCAGATCTTGTTGAACGCTTACGAGCGTTAATTAGTAAAAAAAAGAAGAAAAATACCCGTATATTCTCACATCTTCACAAAAAAGGTTTTAAATGTTGAGGCATTTGGATGTTGTTCACGAGAGCAGAGGCATACATGTACCAGGTGCAGATCCAGAATTGCATGTAAGTGTGGAGGGAGGGTGTAAATTTTCCAAAACGGGATTCTGGATATATCCTGAGATGTTTATTATTTTGTATGTGTTTCTTTAGTTAGTTTCTCTGGATGTGGACTTTATTGTTAGAGAATTTCTTTTGATGGGATTTAGTTTTGTTTACACTGTCTTGTCTATTTGGGCGCTGAAGACAGGATAATAGCAAGGATTGTGCGCATATAAAATCGATTCAAGCTAACCAATAAGCCTTGTTGCTTACTGACCGTTCCAAGTCGGTAACCCTGTCTTTAACACCCTTTCTGTTGTTTTTTGTGTCTTTCATTGTATTATCAAGTCCTTGTTTGCAGTACAGTACGGACCTACGATGTCATTGCGTTCGGACGCTGAGGTTTGTATAGGTCCCTATATCTCATTTTTGACTAGTGCGGACATGCCATTTATAATTTTGATCATAACCATATGCTATTGTAATTATGTTTAAAGGACTGTAACGGCATCATTTAGTGTTGTTTTTTAGAAGTCAAGTAAGCATGTACACACATCTTAAATGCATGCACCCTTTACACTGTTTTGGAAACTTTTCCCCATCCAGTTCACACACCTGATAATATCCGGTTATTGTGTTTGACGGTTTTGTGTGTGTGTCAGTTGCATTCATGAGTCGGGCACTGAGATTCTTACATGTATTTCTTTTTTTTTTATTTACATAATACACTAGTGTAATATGCAAATAAAGGCTAAATCATCTCTCGGTCTTCCGTTCAGGTCGGTTTGCCATTGGAATTGCCTCGTCCATTTCCTAAACGTTACACATACCACTACCAGATTATGCCAGATATTTTTCATAGAGCGTTATTATTCATGGATATAAATTCGGTAGTATCCCCCCAAGAGATCACATGCCGTTGTAGATATACCACTTGCAGTAGCGTAGCTGCTTTGTAGCTGCCTTAAGGTTAAAAGGCAGCTGCTCAATATACAGAAATGTTTCGATTTGTTTTGACAAATCTATTTCAGGTTGAAGAAGAGAATAAACTTTATTTAATCGCGTAGTTTAGTATCAAAAGTACCTGGAACATGTTGCAACCATACGTTCCATCACGACTTTTCTGACATGATGTAGGACTCACACTACTATTATCTCCCTTGAATACTCGTGCCCTACAGATGAAGGAGATAGATTAAAAAGCAAGTTCGCTTTTCTACATTTGACAGGATACATTGATTTATCTTTACCAGGTTCTAAATCTACAGCATTTTAGGAAGAGATCACAGAAAACTGCATGTTGATATAAAATGTCTAGCTAATTCTGCCTCATTTTACACATCATGGATCTAATCACCACGGGGTTGTATTTTTGTCTAAATTTTGATAGGTGTCACGCAAATATGAAATTAAAAAAAGTTCAATCTGGTAAATATTTGTTAAATGTGTTTTAAATTTCAGATATTGGATCAGTGAAGAATTTAAGCATAAATACATGTTGTAAAATCTGTTTATCTCTATGCGACGAACAAAAACATTACAATGGGACTCTATGGAAAATTAATTGTGGTGTGAGACGTGTAGTAGTTGTTTTATGAAGTATTACAAAGAGATAATTTTTGACTCGGATCAATGATGTTTACAGAAACAAAAAAAATCAAAAGTCAAATGATATCAATTCACTTTCAAAACGAGTCAGAATCGACTTGTAAGCATGAAGTGAGGAAGTGTGGATTCTTACGGATGGCGGGAGGTGTACAGTACTACCCAGTAAAAGTGGGTGGTCTGCCTGCAACTCAATAAATTAGCGACCGTCATATATAATCTTACATGTGTTGAAAATGACGTAAAACAGCATGCAAACAAACAAACAGACTGTACGCACAATTGATACATGTTAGATTGTAATCGCGTTCTGTTCTGTTCTGTAAATAACATAGATCTTCCCAGCCCCTCCATTCAGTCCTGTAACATTAACGAATCTGTGCCACATGACGTCACAGAATACCCACTATCAGACCCTTAAAGTCTCACTCATGAACTCAGCCACACGGACTTACTTACCTAGACATAGGGGTTGTTGTTAAAGACAACTATAGATGCGAGTGTTGAGAAAGGTCTGTTGAAGAAAACGTACGATTTTTATTCAGGTAAATAAGCAGCAAGTACAGAAAATTATAATACCAGAAGGGTGTTCCATGGACCACTTGTCGCCTACCCTTCGCTTATTTCCTGAAGTGCAATCTCTGAAGTTGTACATTGTTACAGTTTATGAAAAGGGGCATAACTCTGCATTGCATAATTGATAAGGATAAACTGTATAACCATAGGTCAACATCGTGCCATTTTATGAGTTAGGTTAGATTAAATGTTGAAGTTTTATGAGAAGGGGTATAACTGTGGCAAAATGAAAATCAGAGTTATTTGACATGTCAATGGCGTTGAATAATTGATAAATAAGAACTGTATAAATTGCCAAGTTAGGTTGCAGGTTAAAGCTTTATGAAAATGGCATAACTCTGCGAAATCAAATTCGAAATTAGTGGACATATGCAACCACATTTCTTTGGTTAAGATGAACACGTGTGTGAAGTTTCTTGAACATGGGTCACTACTTTCATGTTATGGTCAGTAACATGGTTAGGTTGCGGATTGAAGTTTTATGAAAAGTGCCATTACTGTGGCAAGTGAAAGTCAGAGTTATTGGTCATTGGTAATAACATTCCTTGGGGGTAAGATGAATATGTGTGTGAAATTTCATGAGCGTAGGTCAAACACTTTTTAAGTTATGCTAGTTATGAGCTTGGTTAGGTTGCAGGTTAAAGTTTTATAAAAAAAAAAACGGGAGCATACCTCTGCTCAATTAAGTCAAGAGTTATTGGACATATTTAACAACTTTCATTGAGGTAACATGAAGATGCATGTGAAATTTTATAAAGATAGGTGAAATACTTTTCAAATTATGGCCTAGTTAGGTTGCATGTTAAAGTGTGACAGACGACGGACGACGACAAAGTGATCCGTAAGTGTGTGCCGTGCTATGCAGGCGAGTGAGGCGACACAATAAAAATGAGACAAGATGTTTAGAACTCTGAAATGCATGAAATGTCATCTCCAAGCATGTAGATTTTAAAAAGAAATCCAGGGGAGCATGCCCCCAGACCTCCCTAGCCGTTCGCGGCTTCGCCCCTCAACATGTCTCTACATGCACGATATCCTAGCTGCGCCCTTGATTTGTAATAGTTGACGCGGGTTCGATCACCAGCCGGATGATGCCGGATGATGCCAAAGATTTTATGCAATGGTTGTAGTAGCTGCCTTGCTTAGCATATACAGGGTAGTGCTAGGACTGGTCGGCATTATGTGTCCTTCTATTGTGACTGGGCGTGTATTATATGTGGTGCGACAGCACTATAAAGTTGAGCAGCACTTTGACAGCAGTACAAAGTTGAGCAGCACTGTGTCAGCAGTATAAAGTTGAGCAGCAGTGTGGCAGCAGTATAAAGTTGAGCAGCACTGTGTCAGCAGTATAAAGTTCAGCAGCAGTATAAAGTTCAGCAGCAGTGTGGCAGCAGTATAAAGTTCAGCAGCACTGTGGCAGCAGTATACAGTTGAGCAGCAGTGTGGCAGCAGTAAAACGTTAAGCAGCAGTAAAACGTTGAGCAGCACTGTGGCAGCAGTAAACGGTTGATCATAGAGTTCACTGCTACACAACTTCAATGTAGAGGCACTTCTATAAATACTCTTACTTCAACAGAACAATACCCACACTGACGTCAATGTAGAGGCACAACAATATTTAACTTGCAATGCCTTAACCCCATATGTGTACAGTCTATATATATGTATAGTGTTAACAAATATGCTATACAGAGTTGTTTAAATTAGCAGATATACACCGAGAAATAAGAAATATATATAAGTACGTTTTTCGTTCAACCCAAAATGTATTAAGATATTGTTATATTAAATTTGTTCAATTTGAAAATCCATTTATCGCATTCCTGAGAGTACTTTCTATTGTCCAAAGTCGTACGATATATTCAATACAGGAAAACGAAAGTGTACGGATATTTCGTATAACGGCACACTTTTCAAAAAACGTGCCGTTGTACCAGATATCATATAATAGTTATACAATATCCAACTTGGTGTTACACGCATATCATAAAATTATCTGGGCTTACGCCTCGATATATTTTATGATATATGCTCGTAACACCTCGTTGGACATTCTATAACGAATACTTATAGAGGAATATGACTGGATAATTCACTATATGTGCAGTGGTAACTATTAAAAGACAAGACATCGTTGCAAATATATACATTTATTTTATGGCCATGTAGCTATCAAAATAATAAAAATCAAGAAAAATAAGAGGTCAACCACAGGATTACAATTGATAATCTCACCTAGACTGCAGGTGGCCATTTCAAATATATTCTTAGCCGTGATGTCCATATTGCCATTGACAGGAAGTTCAATTTCAGGTAGGACCAAACAAAAGAATGCAACTCTTGTGAAATATGTTAAAATCCTGCAAGTCAATTCGGAAAATAAGCTATAAAATAGGACCGTGAACAACACACTATCGCATTAAGATGTGCTGATCCTCAATCAGTAGAGCTTACAGATGTCATTTTCAACATATAATTTGCTTGGCTACCTATCTATCAGAAAAGGTTAACATTTGGTAATATATACCGAATTGTAAAACTGTTAACAATTGCAAAGTATTAAAGTAGCTATGCCGCCAACAACAGCCCAATTTTACAACAGATGTACACCCTGTGTAAATTTATACATATATGTGAAGGTCAGTGTCACCGACATCCTTTTAGTAATGACATCTTGCTTTCATGTAGATGTTGTTGTGTATGAAATTTGAAAGCTGTTAAACGTTTTAAAGCTTCATAGCTGAATTTTGTTTTCTGTCGCACACACAACACAACAAACACAACACAAGAAAGGTTATATGGCCCAAACAGGAATGAACATGCCAGGCTCATTCTCCATTTACATCAAGTTAAATTATGGAGAATGAGCCTAGAACCTTCTAACTTGGAGAACTGCAGAGTATTGGCTGTTACTGACAACTAAATCAACTAAACATAGTATGAAAAATAGGTGAAGGTCATTGATATTGTATTACTTTTTTTATGAACTGACTCCTGTGCTTGTTTAAAAAGCACTATCGAATGTGCTTGTTTAAAAAGCACTATCGAATTTTAATGTGCTTGTTTAATAAGCTCTATCGAATGTGCTTGTTTTAGTTTTAAAAACACTATCGAATTTGCTTATTTTAAAAGCATCATCGAATGTACTTGTTCTAAAAGCATGTGCTTAACACCATCGAATGAGCTTGTTTTAAAAGCACTGCTTACTCTCGAGGGACCTTGCGATCAGGAAAATGTGTAGTGTTTATCGTCCAGAACTTTATGTCATGCTATGCAATAAAATATCAATTCGAGTTCCATCTTATCTTATTTGTAAACGTTCAAAGCGTGTTCAAAGCGTATTAAGAACATTTGTTGAAGCAATCATTTTAGCGTTTGTCTGTTTTTGCACCTCTTGTTCTAAAGTGCAATTGATGTTAGTTCGTATATGAGTTCCATCCATAACCCTGATTTCCAGTAGCTTTCTCTCATTGATATACTCCGGAGCGCATACAGGAGTAAATCTGAATTCTTGAAATTAACCGTCATATGATGACATTCTTTCAACTGATACTTCTCTTGCTACCGTTACAGTTTTAAACCAATTATTTAAGCGAGATGGCCACACGCACTGAGCAAATGCAACTTCTAACTCTTCCTTTGGAAAACTTCATTTTTGGAGTGAGTTCAGTAACGCATAAAGCTTTCAATGTTTTGAAAGTTTTGTTGCGTCTTGTTTTCGATGGCACATGTACTTTAGAAATATAACCAAATATAGCACAATTCATTTATCTTTTCTGATTTTCTTAAACTTTGTCCATAAGCTCTAAGTTATATGTTTGATGATGTTAACAATTATGTGAAGCTCTTGTCCCGTGAGCACTTTATTCATAGAGTCAGCTGCCTCGAATATTCTTTTCACGTCAGATGCATCCAGTGATTTCCATTTATCTGGTTTCGACAAACATAATGCTTTTAAAACATGGCGTAATCGTTGCTGTTTAATGTATTTATATGAATATTACTTTCTCCGATTGTTGTATTTTGTACTCGGTCTGGTAGAACCAAATCTTCTAATTCATGTATAGAACTGTCTTCGAGCAAAACAGAATCCCTGTATCCTTGTAGTTTGCTTGCTTTCTTATGTGACATACTTCTTGCTTATATAACATACCAACTCCGTTTAGTACTACACAGCAGTAAGCAATGTCATCAATGACATGCATTAACTCTTTAACACATATATTGAGCTGATACTGACTTTCTTTTTCGACACACTGTATTTCACTTATATTACTGAAGCCACTTTCCTCCAACGCATTTACAGTGTCGTTGTGTTTCTGAATTGGCGTGGCGTTTTTCTCAAAAGATGCCTTTATTTGTGAAGCTGTTGGTTCTTCCTCTTGGTTTAGAAGATATACTTCTGCCGAGTGTAGGGTGATCTTTCTCCCATCAAACATAACTACATGTGACACATTGGACATGCTTTTTGCTGTCATCTCTATGTTCTTGCGTAAATTTCCAGGTTAAATAACTTCAACAAAGATGTCGGAAGGGCGAAAGTGTGTCAAGCTGGCATCTGATGGGACTGGACAATTTATGCGTGACTTTTCCTGCATGAGGAAAGCCCTTCATAAATCGTAAGAATTGATCACCTAATAACCTTCTACCTGTCCAAAAAATCCTTTGTCTCCTCAGAGTACCGCATGGCTGACGTATTTTCTAGAACATGCCATCTTAGTGTATCTTTAAACAGGTTGTACACAATGCTCTGGGTTGACGCCGTGGCTCCTGTACCAACAAGAAAATCTTATTGGTGAACGTAATGTTGATAAATCAAGATTTCTTTTGCTATCTGATTTTCTAGAAATTAGAGGCGATGGATTGGATTGTCCTGTACAAATCGACACTGAAAGACGTGCAGGAGATAAAATCTGGCATCGTTTCTTAATTGACCTCATGCATGGCGAAAATGGTGGCGGTCTTTTTACTTTTATTTTTCTGTACAAGGTCAGATTTGTATTTTTTTTGTAACGTGGCATACTTTCACACCTGAAATATACCTAAAATAACAATAGAAAAGTTTAGCATATTTCACCTCTTTGGCGTACAGTGGACTCCATACACATTTTTTAAGGCATACACAAAGAATTCTTGGCGATATAGACAAATAGGAAAGTTAGACTACAAAAATATGTTTCGGAATATTGTAGTGTTTGCTGTTTTACTATATGTGATGTATAAAAAGGGAAATTAGCCTAAAAACAACGACATAAAGCCGTTGAAACAAGCGTTTCTTAAAACACCACCTATGCAATTATATAATATTGTATGTTCTAAGGAAAGACTTTAATAAACGAAGGTAAATTGAACTCATTTATGCGTGGAGCCTTACTTATACATGACCAAAGATTCAATGGAGACACAAAAAGGAAAGTACTTGTAGGTGCTCGCACTATTAATATAGAGACAGGAAAATATTCCAAATACTGTATCACACTGCTCATACATGTCTAAACTTTGACTGAGAACATTGTCCGAACCACAATTATCAAAAGCGTGCTTAACAAATTGCCCGAGTCGGCTTCCTCCGTCACCATCGTGTGTCGTTGCGAGCGTTGTAGTTCTGTAAGTCAGTTACCCGGTCTCGTAGATCGGTTTTCATGAACATCTCCTAATCGACCAATATCTATAACATATCCCGGTTATGTTGATTACTATTGAGGAAGATGTAACATACTAACAACTCAAACACAGACCGCATAGTCAAACTACAAAAGCGTGCAGCAAGGCTATTTTAAAGGATGACCTTTTAACACCATCTGTGCAAATGTTTAATATTCCATAAACGTGCTCAATATCTCACATGCCTAATGGTATGCAAACCAAGAGAGAGAGAGAGAGAGAGAGAGAGAGAGATAGAGAGAGAGAGAGAGAGATAAAAATACAGGGCCCTGGAGAGACCAAACGACGACCTTAAAAAAACAGTATGTAATTAGTAGGCGACTAGTGTGTTACGTAACACCTTCTGATAAGGGTCAATAAAACTCTGAAAAGGGCCAATAAAACACAGTGGGAGGCTATAATCATTGGAGTGTGGTATACCGACTTATTGACTTAGTGACCTGCGAATGATTATTTAATAAAATGAATAGAAAAACAATCATTATATTAATAAACATACAAATGTAAATTTAAGTATTTAATGTCATAGCCACTTACAGGTATACCAACATCTTTAAATAATTAAAGTTATATTTTATGCTAATACAATTATTTTGTATTTCATTTCATAATCTTAAAATAAAAAAAAATCGTAATTGTTTGGTAGATCTTAAATAAATAATTGTGAAGACAATCAAACGTTAAAGCTTTTATTAATATATGTTATACTTTGATTTAAATAATTTGTATAATCAGAACACATACTAAATAGGATTATACAAGAAACTGTTAGAATAGTCTGCTGTGTAGACATAGTATTACGTTTCAGAAAAACTGTTTATAATCTTATATCGAAAACGTCTAAGCGTTCGTTTAGTGCAATGTGGCGGCTGTAAAAGGTCTCCCCGTGCTACGAATCAGTAGTGTTATTTTTACTGGTCCTTTGGGACCAGCGAGCCCAATATAGGTGGCTTTGAAGTAAAATACCGCTTAAGCCGGTGCTAGGGGGCGTGAGAGGTTTTGCTTCTTTCATTAATTCTCATGAATAGACTCAATAAAACCGAGTCTGCTGCTTTATTCTCTTAATTGTGTTTGTTGCTCCCAAAGGATCACCTTTATCAGTATTCATTAACATGCACACTAGCGTCCGTTTAGTGCAGTGTGGCGGCTGTAAAAAGTCTCCCCTTGCTACCAATCAGTAGTGTAATTTTACTGGTCCTTTGGGACCAGCGAGCCCAATGTAGGTGGCTTTGAAGTAGAATACCGCTTAAGCCGGTGCTAGGGGGCTCGAAAGGTGTTGCTTCTTTCATTAATTCTCATGAACAGACTCAATAAAACCGAGACTGTTGCTTTATTCTCTTAATTGTGTTTGTTGCTCCCAAAGGATCACCTTTATCAGTATTTATTAACATTCACACTAGCGTTCGTTTAGTGCAGTGTGGCGGCTGTAAAAAATATCCCCGTGCTACGAATCAGTAGTGTTATTTTTACTGTTTTTTTGGGACCAGCGAGCCCAATATAGGTGGCTTTGAAGTAGAATACCGCTAAAGCCGGTGCTAGGGGGCATGAGAGGTGTTGCTTCTTTCATAACTTCTCATGAACAGACTCAGTAAAACAGAGTCTGCTGCTTTATTCTCTTAATTGTGTTTGTTGCTCCCAAAGGATCACCTTTATCAGTATTTATTGACAAAGTCGTACGTACGCGTTATTTCTAATACACGTCATAGTATAGCGTTAGTGTGTATTCTAAAGATAAAACTAGCTACTGTCAACAACCACAACAACTGCGACTTGAAAATTCATATTAAATTAATTTTATATATAACAGGGCTTGAAAGTTGCGCACACATTATTAAATTAATTTTATATATAACAGGGTTTGAAATGTGCGTACACATTATTAAATTAATTTTATATATATAACAGGGCTTAAAAGTTGCGTACACATTATTATGTAGGCTACACAGCAAGCATGGCCAAATGTTCACTGTACATGTTTTATCACTGTTAGGATTCAAATTGCTACAGTGTGTACCATTATTTAAAAACAAAAGAAAAAACTATTCTGAAATATTTAAATGGTATTATATCTATTATTATAAGTAGCAGTAATCGTTATTTCCGCCATGTATTGGAGAACATATATATAAGCAATGAAACACACATAATTAAATACAAATAATACATTTTAATGGCTGAATCCTGGCTAATGCCAGGGCTATGCACAACAATTAAGAATACACACTTTGTATAGAATCGGAAACGTAATAAACCACGTACATCTCTGTTTTAATCCATTAATTTCAATTATGGATTCCGTGGCTCTCCTCAAATCTTTCTCATTGTTCTTTGTTTGGGATGAGTAATAACTTCTGATGCCATATTTGCCATCTGTAGAGTGGACTCTAGCAGCTTTGCTCTACATTGATGTGTAATGCAGTAATGCAGTCCAGTGGTATTATCGGTATGCTGCATACTTTCTACTTAATCCAGTAATGTTATCCTGAAAGTTTTGCATGATTGATAGTGTATGAGTATTTATGTGACTTGTGAAAGAGGGACACTGATTCTCCTGTTTAGGAGAAGTTCATTTGACCCGGAGTCGAGTTGTGTCAAGACGCAGGGTGTCATTAAATATACTGGAATGTGTCTGGCCTAGTTCCAATGATCATGCTCAAAGAACATTGGACATAGGCGTTAGAGTGAAGATATATGCATGTCAAGGTCATTTTCCTTTGTGTTTGTCTTTCCTAAGAGTTAGTATTATTAGTATTGTGTCCAAATACTAGTACTCAGAATAAGGCAAAACTAACTTACATTGGAAGAGGACAAAATATGATTATTCTTTGGGGTTTGTCTCAAAAGCATGATACATTGTAACAAAGGGAATGAACCATTTTAAAATATTTATATATTATACATTTATTTTATTTTTAGACATTATATTTATTTATTTACTTATACATTACATTTTTTTAAAAAGATGTTTTAAAAAAAGTAAAATACTAACACCTTTATTTCTGGAAACGTCCAATAGTCACTGTTTCAGTAAAGAACTATAACCTTTATTTCTGGAAACATTCGATATGTATGACAAATAACTTTAAATGGTAACGTAAATTTCGTGTTTATGTCACGTAACGTAAACTACATAGTTTTTTGGAAAGCATCTTCGTGTTTTACTTATATTGTCTATTAATGCTGCCTTGTTGGTTAGAGAATAGTTCATGACGGGATTTCTTTATTTACACCGTTCCGTTTTATTAGGTTGGCGGTATGGTAAGTGTGAGGTTTGGTGCACCCTAAAACCTTATTTAAACCCCCAGCGGCCTTTTTTGCCACTTACCGTCCCAAGGCGGTAGCCCTAATGTGTTCTTTGTTTCTGTGTGTGTTTGTGGTTGTCTGTCGTCCTTGAATGCTGCTTTTCCTGTTCTATTTTTATATCTATGTTTATAGCATTAGATTTTGTTTTATTTCATGTTTGATAAATAATATAAAATATACTTACCGTTTTGTTGCAAATAAACAATTGTTGAGTATTAAATTTTCAAAACATGATAATGGTAACGTATTTCAAATGGATGTCACGCCCTTATGTCCCTACTCTCATTTGGCAAACTTACCTCATTGTGTATCAAATGCATACCCTTTCAGGAAAATATATCCTTCAACATACCCCCAGAGGAGGGATTGCGTATTTTGGTAAGTAACTGTATTTATGTTTTTCTGGTAACAAACAGGGTGTAACGTAAACTAAAGTATATTTTCATATGTTCATTATGTTGAAAAGGCTGTCTAAATTAAACAATTCAAACATAACATAGATAAAGGTAGTATTTGTTGTTCATATGCACATGTTTTACTCATATTAAAATGTATTGAAGGTGTTTTGGAATTGTTATGGTAACATAATTTTCACGCGCGTTACACACAAACGCTCCAGTGCTCAGATGGCAGACAAATCTCATTTTGAAGCTTTTTGTATGAACTTTCAGAAAATCACACCCTACAAAATTCCCCCAGGGAAACGGGCGAGAGAGGTCTATAGCCAGCTCAATGACTATAATTAATTATACATGATGTATATTAAACGTTGGAAACATCCTTTATTAGATCCAAATAGATCCAACCGATTAAAATATTTCTGCCTTTTGTCTTCTAGGTAAACAATATCTTCCCAACAAAGTTTAAAGGCTGTATTGCAATTATAACTCAACTGACTCAAGAAAAGATGAGCATCAGTGTAAATTATGTGATCCAAATATTATCTTAAGGTATACAATAATCCCTATGAATGTGTGTTTCTAAATGATATTAGAAGAAAGTATAAATATATAGAACATTTTAGTCGAAATGAACAGGTTCATATATTCTTCGGTATATGCTATTTTAATATTCGAAACATATTGTATACTGTAATATATTTGGAATACTCTCCATTGAACTCTGTTTATTTTCTCTATGTTATAATGATGTGGACTTCTTATAGTTTGGCTAATTCAGCAGGTCATGTCATCACTGGTAATTTTGATATTGTTGATAAACGTATTCGGCAATTGCTTGCGAAAGGTCCTAGGTATAGAGTTCCTTCAACTATCGATGTTAATGCCTGTAGTGCTCAGATCGCCAAGGCCATTGAGGATTTTAGTATAAAATGGTGCCGTAGAGAACATGCGGACCCAAACTCTTTCTACTTGAAACAAAACAACATTTTTTTTATAGATACACGTTTTAACTTTCATAAAGCTAACCTCTCTTTACTTGCTCCGAGACCTAGGTTTTCCTTTCTTAATTTAAAATCGGGAATTCAAGAATTTTATAATAATAAATTTAGTTCCTGCTGATTAAGTAGCTAATAATGTAATTATTGTTTAACGCCTACATTACTTCAATATTTTATCTCTGGAACTCGGTAGCACTAATTCGTATACTCCAGTTCAATCTACTGAGGATGATGTTATTTCCAAACATATCACCCGGAGCACTACTTTCAAGGCTGGAGTAGACGAAAAGCAGACAAAACTGCCAACTATGAGCTGGATTCCTAAATTACATCAAAAACACTGTAAGGCCGGCTTTATTTCGAATTCTAGTGCCTGCACCAACATAAACATCTCCAAACATTCAACTTCTTGTCTTACTGCCGTTAAAGATTGCGTTAAACAATATAGTGCTAAAACTTATGAAAACTCTGGGATTAATTTGTTTTGGTCTAATAAAAATTCAGGAGACGTTCTTGATCAAATTTGCAATAAACGTCAAGTGATGTGATTTACAAACTTCGTAAGATCCTTGGTCATGATCACTTTCATACTATCTTTGTTAAACTTGTAAAAGAGGTTATGATCCTATCATTTTGCAACGAACAACATGCTTGGTGGTCGACCCATTTACAGTTCGCCATTATGCTTTCCTCTTTAATTGTGCGATGACCGGACAGGCTGTGGACCCTATGATGACGTCTACTTAAAGCCCAAAAGGACGGTGACGTTTGATGTTTGTCTGCAATCTTCTGTTGTCGTGCCCTCCATGGTTTGTTCTCTTGTTGCTCGGGCTTCTGCCAAGTCATTGAGTACCTTCTTTGTGGCTTTCTAGGCTATTGTATTTTTTGTATTTATATAAACACGAGCATATTTGTGTTTTACTTGTATAGCCTATTAATGCTGCCTTGTTGGTTAGCGAATAGCTCATAGCGGGGATTTCTTTATTGACACTCTGCCGTTTAACTGGGATGTGTGAGGTTTGGTGCATTCTAGAACCTGGTTTAAACCCCCAGCGGCCTTTCTTGCCACGGACCGTTGCAAGGCGGTAGACCTATTGTGAACTGTGTTTGTGATGTCTTATTTGGCCTTTATTCATTTTTAAATTTGTTCTTTGTTTCTCGGTGTGTTTGTGGTTGACTCTCGTCCTTGACTGCTTCTTTTCCTGTTCGATTTGTATGATTTCAATTTTAACATCGTTAACTCTATCCACACCTGGATGGAGATGTACCTCGTGCTGCCTCATATGGGGTGTATATCTCCCAGCTCATTCGATTTGCTAGAGCGTGTAATGATGTTATAGACTTCAATGATCGAAATCAAGTTATTACAAGTAAACTTCTTCAGCAGGGTTTTCGTTATCACAAACTACGTAGATCTTTCTCTAAATTTTACCGTCGCAACGAGGGCCTGCTGGAAAAGTACAACATCAACCTTAAAACACTTCTGCGACTAGGCATATCACAACCCTCATTGTATGGAGATGTAGTCTATAAACTTCGAAAGTTAAAGGGGTCTGACGGGTTTCCTGACCGCTTTACAAATTTAATAAGGAAGTTCGTCAGAAAAGGTTATAACCCTTTGGTTTTACAGCGCACTGCATGTTTAGTGATTGACCCATCTACAGTCAGTCATTACGCTTCACTTTTCACTTGTGCGATGACTGGACTACCTCTTGGGACTCTATGATTGTACCTACTGAAACCCCAACTAAGGGAGGTGGGTGCATGAGCTTTCGTCCCTCGGGTTTCCTGGTCGTACTCTAGATTTGTTTTCTCTTTAGCTGCAAATACTATGGTTGTTCAGTACGATTCTGGATAAATCGTGAGATGTTTATCATTTTGTATGTATATCTTTAGTTAGTTTCTCTGGATGTGGACTTTATTGTTAGAGATTTCCTTTTGATGGGATGTAGTTTTGTTTACACTGTCTTGTCTATTTGGGCGCTGAAGACAGGATAATAGCGAGGATTGTGCGCATATAAAATCGATTCAAGCTAACCAGTAGGCCTTATTGCCTACTGACCGTTCCAAGTCGGTAACCCTGTCTTCACCACCCTTTCTGTTGTTTTTGTCTCTTTCATTGTAGTTTCAAGTCCTTGTTTGCAGTACAGTGCGGACCTACGATGCCACCTACGTTCGGACGCTGTGGTTTCTCTAGCACCCTATATATCATTTTTCAAAAAGAATCCCACAAAAAAAAAGCACGATTTTTTATATAAAACTAGATGTAGTCGATGGTGATCCATCGCAGATCGCCACCTCTTTGAAGTGCAAGTCAGAGATCTCTCCTAGCTCCGTTTTCCGACATTGCATAACAATTTCTCAAAGTCTCATGCACATCCCTGGCAATATGCCAATCAACCACCAAAGTTTGTATTTGCCATACATCATGATAAACAAAACCATATCTCCCTAGCAATTTTGAATAATGTTGCTTTTGCACGTTGTCATGATGTGGGGAAGTCATACGCTAAATTTGGTTGAATTCCGCGTAGTGGGTAATTAGTAATTTTTAGTGTATTTGACCTTTCCCATGGGGCGGGCCCGCTTGGGGTGGAGTCAAAATTAATGTTGCTCTTGCACGTTGTTATGATGTGGTGAAGTACTACACGAAGTTTGGTTGAATTTATAAGACATAATAAACAACGGATTTGACCCTAACCCCCTCCGGAAAGGTTTTTATTAAGCATGACCATATTAGAATTACTTGCTTCTCCGTGCATTATTGCAAAAAGAGACATGACCATAACCATTTAATTAAAAACTGGCAATCAATATTTGATTTCCGATGTATACAAAATATATTTCTGATTACAAAATGAATGAATGAATGAATGAATGAATGAATGAATGGTGTTTTACGGCACGTCGACACATAAATAGGTCATATTGTGCGCAAAAACTGATGAAAGATGGAGAAATGAAGTATTAATTAAACAGTAATGTAAATATACAGAGATAAAACTATTTACAAATAAGGGATGATATGGTAGTAATATAAACTATATATGTAAATCAACAAATGCCCGAAAACGAGTATATAATTAAGTATATATAAGAAAATATGATGAAGATTTATATAGTCCGATTTCTTTCAGGAAATCTAAAACAAGACTAAAATCTATAACATCAAATAATTATGTCATAGTATTAACATTGTAGTACCTTTGACGCATAGGATCAAAGTATACATATTTCAACAAGATGTGTTTGACCGTTAACGGTACAAAGCAGGGTATACATTCTGGTAATAGCTTACCTTGTAATAAATATGAATGAGTGTAACGTGTTTGCCCTATCCTGCTCCGGGCTAGGACAACTCGACAAATGGGTCTACTAGAAGAACGCCATTCTCCGAGCAACGGCTTAATTGAATGGAGTTTATTGTTAACTGACAAATCCCAAGTGGCTTGCATATGTGTTAATACAACTTTTAAAATCAGTATAAGGTAATTTGGCATTAGATATATGTAAATCTAATGCTGCTTTTGCAGCACTATCAGCTCTATCATTACCACGTATTCCTACATGGCTTGGAAGCCAGCAGAATATAATAATTATAGCAACTATAAAGTAATTGTACTTTTGTAAAAGTTGAAGCACAACTGGGTTATCATGTTTCATATTACCCAAGGCCGCTTTACAAATTTAATCAGGAAGTTCGTCAGAAAAGGATATAACCCTTTGGTGTTACAGCGCACTGCATGTTTAGTGATTGACCCCTCTACAGTCAGTCATTACGCTTCACTTTTCACTTGTGCGATGACTGGACTACCTCTTGGGACTCTATGATTGTACCTACTGAAACTCAAACTAAGGAAGGTGGGTGCATGAGCTTTCGTCCCTCGGGTTTTCTGGTCGTACCCTAGATTGCTTTTCTCTTTAGCTGCAACTACTATGGTTGTTGATTACGATTTTGGATACATCCTGAGATGTTTATTATTTTGTATGTGTATCTTTAGTTAGTTTCTCTGGATGTGGACTTTATTGTTAGAGAATTCCTTTTGATGGGATGTAGTTTTGTTTACACTGTCTTGTCTATTTGGGCGCTAAAGACAGGATAATAGCGAGGATTGTGCGCATATAAAATCGATTCAAGCTAACCAGTAGGACTTATTGCCTACTGACCGTTCCAAGTCGGTAACCCTGTCTTCACCACCCTTTCTGTTGTTTTTTGTCTCTTTCATTGTAGTTTCAATTCCTTGTTTGCAGTACAGTGCGGTCCTACGATGCCATTGCGTTCGGACGCTGTGGTTTCTATAGGACCCTATATATCATTTTGAAGAGACGAAAGAGAATCAGAAAAGATTACAAAATGGTCATTATCAGATTCCTGGATATAGTTTAAGGCAAGTTCAATTGCCTTAAGTTCAGCTGAAAAGATAGAGGCCTTCTTAGGCAGGCGGCTCTTTATGCTGTATTTGTGAACAACAGCTGCTGCAGATACCTTATCTTCATCTTTGGAACCATCTGTGTATATATGTTGAAAGTTACTGTATTTTGATTTAATTTCATTACATTTGCTTTGAAAGACAGTAGGTTCTGTATTGGATTTGTTTCTATTACAAAGATCTAAAATAATTGTTGGTGTTTCCAAAGTCCACGGTGAATTTGTGGTACTTTGTACTTGGCAATCAAATTTATGTCGATTTCAGTGTCTCCTAATTTTGGTTTAATACAAAGACCAAAGTTCGAATGGCCCTCGGTTTTCTATTAAATAGAGGTTCATAATTAGGATTAAAAACAGTATCGAAAGTTGGCTTGGAAGGGTTAGATTGTAATGTAATGGCATATTGAATGGCTAATTTGTCCCGTCTATGAGACAGTGATGGTTCATTAGCTTCAACATACAGACTTTCGGTTGGTGATGTACAAAAGGCACCTAAGGCGAGTCGTAATCCTTTTTTGAATAAAGAATTAAGTTACGCTTGTAAAATTCTTCCACATGCACATTCCGCCCCAGTGTTTATAGTACGCTTTATTTGAGATTGAGTCACGTGATCGTTTACACAGCCGTTTGAAAGGTAAACTATACATACAATGTAGTTTTAAACTAACGTATTACTTAGCAAAAAAGAAAATTTGGATTAGTAAACGTTTAGTGTGAAATGGATAAAGTATGATCATTCTTCACTTTAGGTAAGCTGTACACTTATAAAATTCAGTGTATCAGTTTAAATTGACTGTTTATTTCTAGCGCAAAGAATCTTTGCGTGAAGTCCACGAATGAAAAAGTCAAACGCGTATGCACGTCGGAGCACGGCGTATATCACAAATCGTCTCGCCGTTCGTAGATGTGTATTTGTTGCACTACTTTACAGTATTAGAACACGGTTTCTTGCACAGCAAGTATTCAAATAACAGCCCACATGTATCCTAAAGGAAACGTAGCTCAAATTCAACTCAGTTTATCAATAAAGATTGAATTGTTTGTACCCTTAACTTAGACACAGAACCTATTCATTCCGATATTTGGAGATCGCTGAGCCCGATATTTATATACATATATCGGTGATTCTCAACTACTGCTTTCTTTGTTTTTTCTTTTTTCCTCGTTTCCATTATTTCGAATAGATTGTTCCACTACTCTAGCCTTTAAAGGATCTAAATATGGTTTTATAGTTTAATCACCTTTATTGTTTTCTCACTGGGACCATACGTCGCTGGCCATGGATAGGTATGAATATTCCTCATTGAAGGTGAATGGTAGCAACAATTACCACCACCGTTCATGAACATTCATACCGAAACTGCAATATGTTCGTATTTGTGGTGTTCAGCGATTTCCAAATTGCTCCTTTCATACTCGTTTTATTGTATAAAGTTTCCTCTTATAAAGTAAGCACATCATCTAGTAGCTTGATCAGTTATACTAGAGAGATAACATGCAATCATATCATTCATCAAAACATTTTGACAACCTACTCAACAAACACTTTTAAGAATTTCCGGTTACTATTTGATATTTTCCTCTACCATGGATTCAGGTTCATGCTTGTTATTGTAATATTTATGTATCGGCATCAGCACACACGCATGCTCTTATATCAAAAATATATGCATCGTTTGTCAAAAATGTCTTTTCTTGTGACGTTTTAACGCTATTTTTCTCTCTGGTGTTTGTGGCTGCCGGGGTATCATCTTTCCAGTATTTATTAGCATTCACATTAGTGTTTGTTTAGTGCTATGTCACGGTCGTAACAATAGATATAAAAATCGAACAGGAAAAGTAGCATTCAAAGACGACAGTCAACCACAAACACACACAGAAACAAAGAACAACTTTAAAGATGAATACAAAGCAAGATAAGACATCACAAACACAAAAAGGGTTGACAATAGGGCTACAGCCTTGGAACGGTTAGTGGCAGAAAAATACCGCTGGGTGTTTAAACCAGGTTCTAGGAAAGTCGCCACGACAACAATCAATAGTGTTATTATTTAATGATCTATTGGGATTATCAAACCCAATCGTTGTGCCTTTAATGTATAACACCGTTCAAACGGATTATAGGGAGTGTGAGAGGTGTTGCACATATTACCTCTCATGAACAGACTCAATACAACCGAGTCCACTACTGGTCGCATTTGTTTGTGTTTGATGTTTTCAAGGGATCCACTTTTCAGTATATATTGACATTCGCGTTACCGTTTCTTAGTGCTGTGTGGCGGCCGTAAAACGTTGCCCCGACTACTAATCAATAGTAGTATTACCTACCGACCATTTCGTATCATTAAGCTCAATTTACGCTTTCAAAGTACAATACCGCTTTGTGTTTTTTGCTTCTAAATGATCCCATTTGAGTATTCACTGTATATGTAATTTTACAGTAGTAAGCATGATGATCACTTCGATGGTTAAGATATGCTATATTAGTCAAAACTACAGTTCTTGTCGAGTTGGCATACACGTCAGGTAATACTCACGGTTATTATTTTATTATAACGTATAATGAAATTTTTACCATAGCTTTAGATTATGATATATTTTTCATAAACCTCAAGGTTTGAGCCTGAACCGTGCTATAAATGCCGGTATATTTCAGTCGTGCTATAAATGACAGATTCGATTGTACACGAGCGTAGTTGTTATATTTACACACAACCTGTCAATCAAACATGTAAAACACGACTACCCATTATCAAAACAGCACTCTTTGACATTGGATTTATCCAATAACACACACAGGCGATTGGCTGCAATAATCAAAACATGGGTCATGCTCATGCCGCGTGATAATGCGATTTCTTGATTGGGTCGAGACGTTATTTTTGCCGAAAGCTGCAACACCCTACAACTTCTTGCACATGCTTAGTTCGATAAATGGCTAAGGTACAAAACATGTATAGCATATTTTTCTCGTATGCGATCTATACTGCACTCTAGGGCCTGCGGCCCTCGAGAAGCAGTATAAATCGCATATACTCGAAAAATTATGCTATAAATATTACAGATACTATCAAAATGAAAAATAATGGTCGTATAGAAATAAGTTTAAACGTCGAACAGGAAATGCAGCTTCCACACAAAAAACAGTTAACCCCAAAACACAAAAATGAATGGCAATGTTAATAAGCAATAAAGGCATTTGACGTCACAAACACAAAAACGGTTGACAATACCGCCTTGGAACGGTCAGTGATAAAAAAGGCCTCTCGGGCTTTAATAAATACTGATAAAGGTGATCCTTTGAGAGCAACAAACACAATTAAGAGAATAAAGCAGCAGACTCGGTTTTATTGAGTCTGTTCATGAGAAGTAATGAAAATAGCAACACTTCTCACGCCCCCTAGCACCGGCTTAAGCGGTATTCTACTTCAAAGTCACCTATATTGGGCTCGTTGGTCCCAAATGACCAGTAAAACATAACACTACTGACCGGGTTCTAGGGTGCACCAAACCTCACACTTACACTACTCTCATCCCAATAAAACGGGACAGTGTAAATAAAGATTTCCCCGCCATGAATTATTCTCTAACCAACAAGGCAGCATTAATAGGCAAGATAAGGAAAACACAAACTTTAAGATGATCTTGTATATAAATACAAAAAAATAAAAGCCTAGAATGCCACAAAGAAGGTACTTAATGACTTGGCAGAAGCCAGACCAACACGATAATAAACCATTGAGGGCACAACAAGACAAGACTGCAGTGTTCACAGTTAATTTGAATCTCGTATAATAAATCATTTCCGTTCATGATGCTGAGCATATTCGATTCTGCGGAGATATTTTTTAAGAGAGAAACAGATCGTTACCATGGAGTTCACATAACAATACATGTGGCATCTGCCAATTTATTTTCACGTCGTACAAAATATCGATTGGAAACGTATTTCTGTTTACTAAATTTCTGCAAAGTTCTTAAAAAACGGATTTAATGTTGCGGAAAAACATATAATTCAGACAGATTACAAAATTTAGATCGTATTAATCAAGACACTAGATTGACAGAGATAGAGACGCAGCGAAATTTTCTGAAATTAAGCCGATATTAGAAGTATCGTTGCTACACGACACCCTGTTTTTAGAGAGGAAAAGCAATCAACAAGGATTGAGTTATGGCAGCCAATATATGTTTTTATTATCATTAAAAGAGATACATTTACAATATCGTCAACATATTCAAATGAAAGACAAATTCGTAAAGGTGAACTGCATAGGAATGTAAGAAGTTTCTTTTAAGTTTAAAAACGATTTTTGTGCTCAATGTTTATTTTTACAGAAAGCTACAAGTTTATGTTTTCGTTTTATCAATCACCCAATTTGTTTATTCGTTATGCTACATTAAAAGCAGGAATGCGTATCAGACTAAATTATGAAATGAAACCCTTACTTTTATATAGGTATAAAATTCGAACAGTAAAAGTAGCGTTCAAGGACGACAGTCAACCACTAACACACACAGAAACAAAAAACAACAAGGCAGCATCAATAGGCAATACAAGCAAGACACGAAGACGCTCATGTATATATAAATACAAAAAAAACAACAGCCTAGAAAGCCACAAAGAAGGTACTCAATGACTTGGCAGAAGCCAGAGCAGCAAGAGAACAAACCATTGAGGGCACGACAAGACAAGGAATATGAACCTCAAGCATGCATACACACTTGTATGTGCTCTCCCATCAAATTACAGCTTCTAATTAGCAGACAAAAAGAAATGTTTGTTTGTTTGTACGGTGTTTTATGTCATTTTCAACACATGTAAGGTTATATATATGACGGTCGATGTTTTGTGGTGGAGGCAGACCACCCAGTTTTCCTGGGTAGAACCAGTACTGTATACCATCCGTAATAATCGACACTTCCTCACATACAAGTCGAGTACCCAGTCGGATTCGAACCCACAGCGGAGAGAGGCGAAAGTTTAAAACGCAACGTAGTTAACGATTCTGCCACAGATACGATATGTAAGATAGGGTTAGTCATTGAGTACTTGCTTTGTGGTTTTCTAGGCTTTTGGTATCTATGTTCATATATACATGATCATCTATGTGATATACTTATAACAATGCTACTTTTCCTGTTTGCTTTTTATATCTATATTCATATTGCCTATTAATGCTGCTTTGTTAGTTAGAGAATTTAACCTGGCGGGGATATCATCCTAGAACCTGGTTTGAATACAACGTTTCCGTTTTTTCCACTGATCGTACTTTCTGTACTATTTACATTTTAAATATCGATTTCAAACCCGGCGTGTTAGCAAGCACTTTTCACTATGTTCATGAACAGTCTCAATCAAACCGAGTCTGCTTTATTTTTTGTATCTATCGTGTTCGTCGATTTACAAATGTCTCCTTTCAAACTCCTTGGATATATATTACACTATAAAGCTCTGTGTTTTACTACAGCTGACTTGTCCGTTCCAAGGCGTTAGCCCTTTTGTCAACCCTTTTTGTATTTGTGACGTCATAAGCCTTTATTCCTTATTAACATTGCCATTCATGTTTGTCTTTTTGTGTGTTTTTGGGTTTACTGTTTTCAGTGAAAGCTGCATTTCCTGTTCGACTTTCATACTTATTATTGATGTAGGAATAACCTGATTTGAATATGTACGTATTATATTGTAGTAAAAGTGATTTAAAAAGCATTGGATAAGTTATAAAAACAAATCTCATTTGAATTGAAGTTATATATTTAAGTATCATATCCTCAAATTGTCATAGTATATTTTACTCTTGAAGAAAGACAAAAATATCGGACAGGGAAAGCAGCATTCAAGGACGACAGTCAACCACAAAACACAAAAACAAACACGCAAGCAGACAAACGAGAAGGCAAAAGTAATAAAAAATGCAAACGACATCACAAACACAAAATAGTTGACAATAGGGCTACCGCCTTGGAACGGTCAGTGGCAAAGTAGGCCACTGGGGGTTTAAACCGGTTCTAGGGTGCACCAAACCTCACACTTACCCTACTGTCATCCCATTAAAACAGGACAGTGTAAATAAAGAAATCCCCGCCAAGATCTAAACTCTAACCAATAAGGCAGCATCAATTGGCAATATAAGTAAAACACAAATATGCTCGTGTAAATATAATACAAAAAACAATAGCCTAGAAAGCCACAATGAAGGTACTCATTGACTTTGCAGAAGCCAGAGCAACAAGAGAATAAACCATTAAGGGCACGTCAAGAAAGATCATAGACAAACATCAAACGCCACCGTCCCATTGGGCTTTAGGTAGGCGTCACCATAGGGTTCACAGCCCGTCCGGTCATCGTACAATTAAAGAGGAAAGCGTAGTGGCAAACTGTAAAAAGGTCCACCACCAAGCATGCAGTACGTTGCAAAATGATAGGGTCATAACCTCTTTTGATAAACTTTTTAACAATTTAACAAAGATAGTATGCAAATGCTCATGACCAAGAATCTTAAGAAGTTTATAAATCACATTACCATAGAAGTCAGGTTGTCATAGTCCTTGAGCCTTCTGACAGTTCTTCATCTTTATGTTTGTAACTTTTGTTTCAACAGCGCTACATTTTATCAGAAAAACGATGTTCCATATAATACCCCAATGCCTATGCATATGGTTATGTACGATATTGACATATTATTGATTTTTTTATTCAAACAATTTGAGGTAGTAACATGTAGAAGTTAGTGGGCAATTTTGAAAAGATGTTTATATTTTTGTTGAATTTTGGTTTGGAATGTTCTGGGACAGAAACTTCTATTTATTTTGTTAATTAAAACTTCAGTAGGTATTTTGGTAACATTTGCAATGAACGTCAAAGAAAAGTCTAATAGGAAGAGTAACATTCAAAGAATACAGTCAGGCCAAGTTTCTTCTAAAAGACTAATGACTTGTCAATTCTATATACAAAGTTATTACATAACCTGTCAAAGATAAGCTTATTGCTCTCATTTCAAAAGACTTTTCCTGTTCGATTTTTATATCTACTTTTGCTAGAGAAAATACAACAAGACTCTATTCAATGTGTATTTGCCAAGACGTTAGTGAAGCACTTATTTTCATTTTAGATACTAGTATCGTCAGGTTAGGAACTATCGTGTATAGACAAATTGTTGGTACATTTGTATCGGTACGAAAGGTACACTTCATGCCGCAGATTTGTTTTTGTATTTCAATGAAAGAGATTTTGATATTTTATGATTTTCATCAGATAATGACACCTCTCGGTATCTGGATGACATATTAAACATTGGCAATTCTTTCTATTCTCCTATAGTTAATACTATCTATCCTAAAGAACTTCAGCTCAACAAAGCTAACAGTTTTGATACTCTACATCTTTCTATTCAAACTGGAGAAATAATTAGTAAGATCTATGTCAAGAGAGATGATATTAATTTTGATTTAATATTGTTGATTATTATCACTTAGATGGGAATGTTTCTCGAGCTAACTATAATTTAGCTCGACAATCTATACGTTTAGTGATGAAATCTCTTAAAGATGTAAATGTTTCTTTCGCTTTCAGGTTACCCTATAAAGAGGTTCTGAAAAAATACCGAAAAGGGGTTTCCGGAAGTTCTTCGATTACATGACCTTGGCCACCATTGCTTATCCAGAGACTACCTGACACAACTTTGTCTTATTTTATGGTTTAGATTTATATAAATAAAGTGAGATACACATAACGCTGTTGATTTTTGCGTTTACTATTTCACTAGTTCACAATCATGACATAAATTATATTCATAAGAAATGCACTTTCATTACAATCTGATGATTTATTGCATAACTGATCAAGGGTCTTATAAAATCGTTAAATTCAGTATGATATTAGCCAATCTCTATCTGTGTTTTCCAACACGTAACGACCTACTATTTTCTATTATGAAATAGTGTAATGTTTTCTTACAGAAAAATCACAAATTCATTGAAATATGATTTCCTTTTTTAATCTATCCACAAAAAACTATATCTTTCTATACTAGATTTTGTTTTGGACTAGACTCATATAAGTCGATAGTGTTTTGTAGTACTCAGGTGTGAAATAAAACGGTAAATTGTCAATGATGAATAAATTACTAAATCACTTCGTCCAAATATGGATTCTGACTGCTGGACATTCGTCAAATATATTTCAGTATTGCACTCATCACTGTAAAGGAACGTTTTAATATTTCATATGATGTGAATAAATATGTGTTTATTCGTTATGCTAGTGATGCTTTCTCAGCTGTATCATAATAAGATGAATATGTTTTAATTGTATTAATTGTTGATTATGAGTAACTAAAAATTATTATTGATATAAAAATCGAACAGGAACAGCAGCATTCAAGGATGACAGTCAACCACAAACACACACAGAAACAGAGAACAAACTTAAAGATGAATAAAATGCTAGATAAAACATCACAAACACAAATGGTTGACAATAGGGCTACCACCTTGGAACGGTCAGTGGCAAAAAAAGCCGCTGGGGGTTTAAACCCGGTTTTGCGCTAAAAATATGATGTCGGGTTCTATGGTGCACCAAACCCCATTTCTGCCCTAGTGTCATCCTGTGTAAATAAATGAATCCACCGCCATACAATATAAACAGATGAAAGGTAAGAGTTGATCATGACAATAAGATTTAAAAAAAACAGAAGTCAGATAAACGCCTTATAGCCCCGGCATGCATACGACGGTATATATGGAACCATCAATGAGGTATTTCCATATCATTCCATGTCCAGCCGTGTGTGATCCCAGTTTCTAACAAAATGCTTTGCCCTAAACGGGAAAAGAATCGCAAATCGTTTTGAATGAGACGGTATGATGAACGGTAGTAAAAACTGATGCCTGCTGTCATTCACGCCCTCTAGCACTGGGTTGAGAAAAAATCAATATTTAAAATGTCAGCAGTACCTTAAATCTGAGCCATTCCGAAAATGGTATGCATATGATACGACAGAGAACAAGGAACCTTCAACGAGTATTTTCATACCATTCCATGTCCAGCAGCGTATGGTCCCAGTTTCTAACAAAATGACTGGTTAGTAGTTAGTTAGAGTTTTCTTTCGTCTTTTATAAGTGTTGGGTAAATGAAAGTTTACACATGATATTTGTTATCTCTGTTTTCGTACATGTGCATGCATTTTCAGTAGAACGTGGCTATTAAATGAATGAAAAACGTTCATTTTTATATTTTATATACTTGATATTTTCATGAATTGTTCCGAAATATTGTACCAAGACGTGTGCTTATCTGTGTAAACATCTGTATTTCGCTGTAAAAAATTATATTTAACAAGACTATATAAAAAGGAAAAGGAAATATGTGAGTCTGAATAAAGTTAAACATATGTTCTAAAAAACTAAAAACGTATTCTTCATCTGATTCAACCCTTTTGTGTTTGTGATGTTTTATCTTACCTTTTATTCATCTTTAAAGTTCTTTGTTTCTGTGTGTTTGTGGTAGAATGTCGTCTTTGAATGCTACTTTTATTGTGATATATATCTCTAGTTTTACTGAAAAGTAGATAAACAATACGAAGCGATATTGTAGCAATCGCAAAGAGCAGCCAACCCAACACAAGGGGTTTAAAAAACAACAACAACAATATTTCTTATGTATTAAAAGGATTTACTTAATCTTACTTCAGTCAAACTGTACTAACACAGTTGATGACATAATAAATCTCCTCCTCCTCCTCCTCCTCCTCCCTCCTACTCCTCTTTCTCATCCTTCTCCTCCTCATCATTATCAAGATGATCGTCTTCTTCTTCTTCTTCTATAACAACTACTAGATCACAGCGTTTTCTTTAATTTAATACGAAGTCCGATGTCTGAACTCCGATATCGTAGAATGTCGTACACTTCTATATTAGACATTTTCGGTCTATGCCGATGCCGATCCCGAGGTCGGATACGAGATAGATATCGGGGGTTGTCTCAATGTATTTATACTTAGGACTGACAACACTAGTTTATTTGATTGATGGACTACTTTATGACACTCACTTTTAGGAAATAACGCCAGCGAAATTTATAATTAATCTATGAATTTATTTCAATGAAATGTCTAACATTTATAGCCAAACGTCCACATCCATTGGGTTAATCTTCTTCGCTAGAGCTGATCCCAAACTCGCGCATTATGCGCGGCAGTTTTGTCTTCATGAAATGGTTATACAGTTCATTGTTTTCACGCACTAACTCTGCCAGACGACGTCTTCGTCTTGGTGGTTCTGGTGCTTGCTCGTCACCAGAGTCTGAGTTGGATATTACCGCAGCAACGGCGTCTCTTCGATTGGCAAGTATTACGTGAGGAAGTTGTCTCGGGTCAATGTCTGGTCTTCGCACCTGACCTAGTCTTCAGTCAATGTCAGTTCTTGGAGTCGGACTTGGTCTTGGGTCAATGTCAGATCTTGGAACCAGACATGGTTTTGGGTAAATGTCAGGTCTTGGAGCCGGACCTGGTCTTGGGTCAATGTCAGGTCTTGGAGCCGGACCTGATCTTGGGACATTGTCTGATCTTGGGGCCGGACCTGGTCTTGTGACAATGTCAGGTCTTCGCACCGGACCTGGTCTTTGGTCAATGTCTGGTCTTGGGGCCAGACCTGGTCTTGGGACAATGTCAGGTCTTCGCACCGGACCTGGTCTTGGGTCAATGTCAGGTCTTGGAGCCGGACCTGGTCTTGGGTCAATGTCAGGTCTTGGAGCCGGACCTGGTCTTGGGTTTATGTCTGGTCTTGGGGCCGGACCTGGTCTTTGGACAATGTCAAGTCTTCGCACCGGACCTGGTCTTGGGTCACAGTCAAGTCTTGGAGCCATACATGGTCTTGGGTCAATATTAGGTGATGAAGTCGGACCTGGTCTTGGGTCAATGTCAGGTCTTGGAGCCGGACTTGGTCTTGGGTCAATGTCAGTTCTTGGAACCGGACATGGTTTTGGGTCAATGTCAGATCTTGGAGCCGGACCTGGTCTTGGGTCAATGTCAGGTCTTGGAGCCGGACCTGATCTTGGGTCATTGTCTGATCTTGGGGCCGGACCTGGTCTTGTGACAATGTAAGGTCTTCGTACCGGACCTGGTCTTGGGTCAATGTCTGGTCTTGGGGCCGGACCTGGTCTTGGAACAATGTCAGGTCTTCGCACCGGACCTGGTCTTTGGTCAATGTCAGGTCATAGAGCCGGGCCTGGTCTTGGGTTTATGTCTGATCTATGGGCCGGACCTGGTCTTGGGACAATGTCAAGTCTTCGCACCGGACCTGGTCTTGGGTTAATGTCAGGTCTTGGAGCCATACATGGTCTTGGGTCAATGTCAGGTGATGGCGCCGGACCTGGTCTTTGGTCAATGTAAGGTCTTGGAGCCGGACCCGGTCTTGGGTCAGTGTCAGGTTGTGGAGCCGGACTTGGTCTTGGGTCAATGTCAGGTATTGGAGCCGGTCCTGGTCTTTGGACAATGTCTGGTCTTGGCGCCGGGCCTGGTCCTTGGAAAGCACCGGGTATAGGCGCAGACGCATGATCTTGTATTGTAGCCGATGCTTGACTTGCAGCATCTCTTTCAACCCCAGGTGCGTTCCTTACCAGTCTGCGCTCATGTTCTCTTCCAGCCTAAAAATACAAATGTGCGATACATATAGACTCTTAAACAGCTACATAAAGATGTGTTACATCTGTAAATGCTCCGTCTATGCCACCCCCCCCCCACCCCACCCCCCACCCCCACACCACCACCACCCCACCGCACTTAAGAATGTAAATCAAACCCCCACACACACCCACACAAACCACCACCACCCCACCGCACATAAGAATGTAATCACAACTGAACTGATTTTCACTATTTGACATTGGATTCTGACAATGAAACTCATTGCTGACAAGTTAACATTGAATGACAATAATGATTTTGTTTTCATGTTTCAAGTAGACACCCATATTAAATGTAAAAAAAAAAAAGAAATAAATACCTTATATCCGGATGCTGGATGTCATTTCTTGTGGCCATTAATTTGCCTAGTTTTACAGACATTCGGTCCCTCAGCTGTTTTGCAGAGCCCGATCTATAAAGTTGCTGGGCTGCCATTGGTAGATGCTGAAGGTTTTCGGTTATTTCATCGAGAACATAAGCCCACCTCGTCGGATAGTTTCTGTACGCCCGGGGGATGAGCAAAATTTCTTCTTTTGAAAACAGTGTAGAAGTGTTTCTATAAAAGGTAATAAGCATAACAAAACAGAAATAAAAATCATATCAGTATGTATATTCTTATTCCTTTTCATCTACTACATAAACAATTTAATAAACTGTGTCTGGCCTTAAATATGTTATACAACAGAATGCTCGTGCAAGGTGTTCGCTGATAACCATTTATTTCAATCAAATTATCATATTTTTACATTAAATTTTAAATCATACATGATTTACTTACCTTCTTCCATTCTTATGATATTCACTATTAAACATGTGTGAGTGAAATCGGAAAAACATAGCACGAGAAAATCGTGAGTGCACGACAACTATTGTACACAATGGACAGCGGACTAGCAAAAACGATTAGTCCACTAAATACATGGTAAACTTAAAATACTGTATACTAAACAATGTTATATAGAGGATCTTACATGAGTACTCATTCATTAAAGATATTTATGCGAGGCCCTTCTCGAGATTTATATCATTTTTGCTAACGAGTTTAATAAATTCAATAATGAATGAGAGTCTGTTCATGAGAAGTAATGAAAGAAGCAACAATTCTCACGCCCCTAGCACCGGCTTAAGCGGTATTCTACTTTAAAGCCACCTATATTGGGCTCGTTGGTCCCAAAGGACCAGTAAAAAATAACACTACTGATTCGTAGCACGGGGAGACTTTTTACAGCCGCCACACTGCACTAAACGAACGCTAGTGTGCATGTTCATAAATACTGATAAAGGTGAATAGTGTAAGTCACATATCGACTTTTATTGAATTTTGCCTGTCGCTTTAACATGTGAAAAACCGACATACTTCCGTCACTGGTGCAACCACCTCCATATCACACAGAATATAGCAAAGAAGTTATTGTCTTACTGATCACAATGACAAGTATACCTCGATCGCTTGATGCAGATATCCATTTCAGAAATGTTGCAGAAGATGAAAATGTGTACGTTGGCAGGGACGTTTATAGGCAATTTGCTTCGAACCGGTATAATTTTTTTCAGATTACTGGTGAGACCCCAGAGACATTCATTGAACTAGTAAATTTAATATCTTTACAAGTTGAAAGGGAGCATGTATTGTCAGTCAGAAACAGAATATTAGTATTTCTTATATGGATAAGGTCGTACCCTACATATTTCATGTTGTCTAACATTTTTGATGTTTGTGTCACTACAGTAAATGAGGAAATTCGGCATCTGATACCAATTGTTCACGACAAGCTCAGTCATTTTATTGAATGGCCGAATGAAGATGACTGGAGGGCAATGAGTGGAGCATGGAGAAATCTACAGACCAGAATCTGAACCACAGGAACAATATTATTCAGGACATCGTGGATATTGCAATTCATACTCAAATAGTAATTTATTCGAACGGCACTATACGTTATGTTGAAAGTGGTTTCCTGGGCCATCAAAACGACGCCCAACAGTTTGGATTGATGCGACAGATTGGTGTTGATTTACCTTTTCCGAATGATTGCATATTATTAGGGGACAAGATCTACCCTAACAGAGATCCAATCATGACCCCTTACACGGCAACGCAATTGACTAGGAAGGAGGGTGATCAAAGAAGTAAATGCGTAAAACTGAACAAATATATTAGAAAATAAATACAGAGTATATGTGGAACATGCAATAAGGGAATTAAAAACATACCAGGTAGTTGGGTGATTGTGGCGTCATCCAAGACATTTAATGTCATTGCTTGTTAACATATGTGCGACTCTAGTATGTAGACGTAAACGTATGGAATTGATTTTGTAAGTAATTAATTGAATAAACATAGATAAACAGTTTCCTTAATTATTTTCGTCAAAACTGCTGTTAAAATCAAATTAATTTAAAAAGTGTAAATCATGTAAACCACGCAACTTTAGTAACATGCCTTTGTCCCAAGATGACCCTAGTGGTTGGGGCTAACTCAGCAAAGAATCAATGACGGTGAATGCATTTACATAAGTGTAATGCAATTTTTAAAATATGATAAATATATATACAATTATCTAAAAAGTAATCAGCGAATACACAGATGAAATATGAAAAGAATGTTCTCATGAACGTTTAAGACGTTCTTAGTATTGTAACAAATACTGAATGTATACGACACTAAAGTGTTGTTAAAGTTATAACAATGTTGATCTATGATCTAGCGCGATAACTGTGATGCGCGAGAGCTCATGAAGATGATGATGCGCGAATCCAATGAGTGATTGTCATCCAATGCCTTCTATAACGGTTGATGACGCGAAGTAATGATGGTTAACCTCCACTGAGGTTGTGGATGATGTTCCTCCAGTGAGGACTGATAACGGGCCCACCTTGTGTTCCGGGGGTTGTCGCTACTAGAACCTGGCCATGTTGCGCAGGTACGGGGACCGTCTCCACTGCTCTTAACGTTATATGTGGAAGCTTAGATCCACTCCGGAAGGCTTATATCCAACCCTGGATGGCTTATATCCAACCCTGGATGGCTTATGTCCAACCCTGGATGGCTTAGGCTGTAATTATACATACGTTTTAGATGTCGGTTGATAAACATAACCATCTTGCATAATTATCATTACCCAAACAAATCATTATTTAATAAATATATGTAAGCTGTACTAATGCTGAATAGCAATGTATATATATTCTACAACGCCATGTATACGCCATGTACGTCGCTGTTAATCAATGCCCTAATACATGTAATATACAACTTTATCAAATCACTCGTATAGTACACTCACTGAGTTATGCATGCACATATGTATGTCAACTAATGCCTACATTATACAACGCTATGCATACGCGTCGAACATATATACTAGTCACTCATCTCACTGTTAACTAATGTTAACAATCGTGTATTACAATCACTGAGTTATACGCCAACGTTAACTAATGCACCTATTATCCACGGTTATCAATTCAATCGTGTATTACAATCACTGTGTTATACGCCAACGTTAACTAATGTACTTATTATACCACGTTATCAAATTAAACTTGTTTTACAATTAATCATCAATTACAATAATTACATCTAACAAAGTAACTTCAAAATCATATGCAAGTCTCAAGTTAATGTTTGAGAAACATCAAAGCTAACCGGATGTCGTAACCGCCAAACAAGATGGCGCCGCTCACTGACTACAAATGTACGATAAAAGTTAATAAAATAAATACTGACCACATATTGCCTGTGAATTTCGCCGTCCAACTCCTGTTCTAAACAAAGCAACTATCAAGCAATCCCGGCCAGAACTAGGAGACAATGGGTTTTATAGCAAACGTAACGCCCAAACCATTATTTCCCCCGTTCAGTCCGTGACATACGTGGCTAAATGTGCAGTATTAAAATCTACACGAAAGGACCCTTACACAATTTTGCCTTTCAAGGGAGATATGCATTAGCACAAGACTAAACTTATTAAACGGCCCTTATTAACGGCCACTTAAAATCTGCACGGTTTTCCGTGTTACCTGAATATATCATGGATATTGTGAATTGGTTTCAACTGAACAATGAATTAGGGTGTAACTAACGTATGACAAGAGCTATGTACTACCAATACGCTCTACCTGTGACATTTTGTGACAACATCTCCCCACTTAAAGAAAGTGCTACACTTTTTGAAATTCAACACAATGATAATTAATATTTACACGTTAATAAACTATTAATTCTTCCGAGCAAATGAGCGACCAAGCGTACAAGCTGATCGCTCAATCGCTTTAGTATGTTAAATATTACTACCGAGGAATGCAACCTTCAGCCAGTACAACGATCGTCTTCCGGAAAACATCCACAGCAGTTATATCCTAACTATAATATGTAATTACATTTTCAACACTATTTTACAATTGTATTAAACCTGTCATTATATGCGGCGACTTAAATAGTCTGCCCCAATATTGTTCTTTCCACGGTCTATTACACCGACTCTATTGTTACGATTAACACTACATCCTGCCACTACCAGAACTCCAACTTTACACATTGCATCGATCGCATTACCAGTATACCGTTTGCGAAATGGAATAGGGTCTCCCGTTTCCCTAATCGGCTTTGCTAAAGTGTGCTTAAAGCTACACTGCATTACATCTGTTGGTCTCGAACAGCACTACACTCAGAGTCTAAACGACTTACCTCTCGTTTCTCTGCTACACTAAGCATGCCCGATATGTCTATATCGGCTGCTGTCTCCTTACCTACACTAGTGGAAAAATACATGGGACTAGTGTCTTCACTACTGCCTTCCTCACTATCCTCAATAACTGCAACTGTTACATTAACTACAGTTAACACCCCTTGATGCACATTATCGGTTCTACTGATATACTCTTTCAGCATATTCGCATGAAAGGTCTTTAACTTTCCGTTTATCTCGATACGATAATCCATAGTGTTCACTATCCCTCTGACGTAAAATGGATTTTTCAATTGTAATAACAGATTGTTATTGTCGGTCGGGAGTAACAGTAACACCTGGTCATCTACCTTCAATTTCCTAGCTCTAGCTTTCTGGTCATAGTACCGTTTGTACTTGGTACTTGCCTTAACTAACTGACTTTGAGCTATCTTACAAGTCTCCTCTAGTTTCTCCTTCAGATCTGAAACATATTGATATGTAGTCTTAACCTCATCACTATCTACTTCACCTGCCCACCTCTCTCTAAGAAGCCTTATGGGACCTCTAACTGATCTACCGTACAATAACTCAAACGGAGAAAATCCTAAACTCTCTTGTGGAACCTCTCTAAATGCAAACAGCAAAGCATTGAGATACTTGTCCCAATCTTTGGGTCTCTCTGTATACATACGCCGTAACATTTGCTTTAACGTCCCGTTAAATCGTTTGACTAGCCCGTTACACATAGGGTGATACGGCGTTGTCGTGATTTGACGCAAAGACAATAACCTGCTTACTTCAGCCATACGTTCTGACGTAAACTGTGACCCACAATCAGTCAGCATTTCCTCTGGTACACCAAGCCTACTGAACATATCAACTAATGCCTCAGCTACTCTCTCAGTTTCAATTGAGGGCAATGCTACTGCCTCCGGATACCTAGTTGTATAGTCTACCATGGTTAAAATGTACCTATTTATCCTATCCGACACTGGAAAAATTGGTCCATGTCTACGGCTACCCGCTTAAATGGTGTATCTATCAGTGGCATCTTACCTAAATGTACTTTGGTCACTCGACCTTTTGGTACTGTCCTTTGGCATACATCGCAGGACCTACAACACCTAGTTACATCTCCACCAACACCTCGCCAATAACATTCTGCCAATACTCTATCTGACGTTTTCTTTACGCCTAAATGACCTCCCATAATCGACTCATGAGCTACCTTAAGCACTGTCGTTCTATACTGGGTAGGTACCACTAATTGGTGAAACTGTCTACTACCACTATCTTCAAATTCTCTGTACAATAATCTATTCTAATGTACAAACTTACAACTACCAGACCCTTTACCCTTCTTCACTACACCATCCTTGACCTTCACTTTACAAGGATCTAATGACTCGTCTTGAGTTTGTGCTTCTATAAACTCCGCTTTAGATTTGTCACCTACGGCTGCAGGAACCTTTAATTTTCTATAAGCCTGAGCTTGCTTCTGAACCTGCGCTCTAGTCTCTACTGCATTACTGATGCTACTCCTAAAATCGGACACTACCGGAAGTACTGAACCTTCTATGTTCCCTATTGTTAAATCATACATCGGGTCGTCCATACATAGTGCCTCTGTAGTCCCTTTAAAGAAAGGTGTATCTACATCTATTCTCGCTATTGGCACGTGCTCTACCGACTTATTTAACAACATACGCGGTGACTCTTTACCTACCAACTGGTCATCCGTAACTAAACTACGCCTAACTACCACACCTGTACAACCTGTATCCCTCATTACAATTACGTCCGTGCCATTCACTCTACCATCTGCCGTTGGAAGGTTTGCATACGGAAAGAGACATGTTCCGATCTTCGCCATTACACCATCCGATCTAACACAACAGCTACTACTCTCGGTTTTAATAACCGGACTATTACTACCTCTGCCTCTACCTCTACCTGGGTTTTGACCACCTCTACTTCTACCGAAATTCCATGGGTTGTTAAAACCTTGGTTCTGACTACCTACATTGTTGTCCACTCTAATATTGTCACTAAAACTGTCTACGACAGCGGATACTTTCACCGCTTTCCTACACTCATGTGAAGCTAATTCCCATTAAAGTGAAGACAACGAATAAAAGGTCTACCTTTGTTGCTACCACTATTGCTACCTCCTCTAGCACCAATCGAACTACCTCCATCTCTATAGTTTCCACTCTGGACTTTCTGTTTATGACTATGATCGTCCCCTTACCTATCTCTAAAAGTTCTGTCTTTCGACACTACATTATGAGCTCCACCTCTAGCCTCGGCAAACTGATCTGCTTGTGTTGCCATTTCATCTACACTTGTTAGTTTTCTTTCTTTTAGAAATAAGAACAGATCTCTACTACAAACATTGAATAGCTGGTCCCGCAACTAGAAATCTATGAGGCCTTGATAAGTCTGCGTTACCTTCCCTAACACAAACCATCTATCTAAGTAATTTCTAGACTTACTAATAAACTGAATAAATGACTCGCCTTTCTCAGGCAAACAAGCTCTAAACCGCTTTCTAAAACCTTCTTCAGTTAATTCAAATCTCTTTAAAAGAGCATCCTTTAACTTGTCATAGTCAAGAGAGTCTACACTAGGTAATCTAGAAAATACATCTAAGTCCTTGCCTACGCACTTAAATGAACTGCCCACTTATCTTTGGTCCATTCCTGTAACTCAGCAAAACGTTCAAACCGTAACAAGTAACTGTCCATGTTATCTTTGTCAGCATCAAAGTATGGTAAATTCGGACCTTTTAACTTCCCAGAATACCCATCTTTCCCTACAGTTTTACTGTCCTTACTATCTGTCTTAGCTGCTTCCAACTCTAAAGCTAATTTATGTTCAAACTCTGATTTCTCCATCTTCATCTTTATCTTAGCCTTAGCTAGTCTACCATCTGTTTCGAACCTCTAATGTTCTAACTCTTGCTTCTCCCTTACTATTCTATTTTCATAATCTCGCTTCTCTTCAGCTATTCTACTTTCATATCTAGCTTCTCTTTAGCTAATCTACTTTCTAATTCTAGCTTCTTTTTAGCTAATCTACCTTCTAATTCTAACTTATCTTTAACTAATCTACTTTCGTCATCTCTTTCCTGCTTTGCTAATTCTCTTTCCTTAAGTCTAAATTCCCTTTCCCTAGCCTGTTCGTCTATTACAAAGGTTCTAAGCTCCTCTCCAGTATACCCTAACTCCTTACCCATATCCGTAAGTTCATTTATGAACGTCATGGTTATAGACATTGTGGAATACTCACTAGAATAACTACAATACACAAGTCACTAATACTTCTACTCTACTAACTACTAATGGTAAGTCACTGTGTCCTCAGTAATACCTGGGCATCATCATAGGACAAGGTACATACACATTTGTACTAGCGCTAACTACTAACGGATATGTATAGATAGTATCTGACCATAGACCACTGCGACCTCGCGCCAAGGAAAGAACGTACAAAACAACAGCTTGGACTCACCTTACCCTTGTCATGTCTTGATTTGTCTTCCAAGCTGTGGACGTGATCGTCCACAGTCGCCTTGATGGATCAGAGGGTGGTACACATTCTAAAATAATAAGTAGAGATTTAGTATATCATAATAAAAATTACTTATTGATTCTTTCCTTCCGTAGTCGCCCAAAATCCCACTAATCTGAAAACCAGTTGTCGCAAGATGACCCTAGTGGTTGGGGCTAACTCAGGAAAGAATCAATGACGGTGAATGCATTTACATAAGTTTAATGCAACTTTTAAAATATGATAAATATATATATAATTATCTAAAAAAAACAAGCGAATCCACAGATGAAATATGAAAAGAATGTTCTCATGAACGTTTAAGACGTTCTTAGTATTGTAACAAATACTGAACGTAAAGTGTTGTTAAAGTTAAAACAATGTTGATCTATGATCTAGCGCGATAACTGTGATGCGCGAGAGCTCATGAAGATGATGATGCGCGAATCCAATGAACACCATAGAAGTCAGGTTGTGATAATCGTTTTCGCAGAAGAGTTCCTAAATTACTTATATATTTGGAAAGAAGATCAGGGTAACGATAATAAAAAATTTGCAAAGGCTTTACGAAGTTTATGGTAACGGTAGCCCTGATGGAGTAACTTTTTAGTTATACAAAGATTATGAATATTAAAGTCCTCAACTTGCGTACAGGCTCTAGAAAAACGAAAAGGTTGAGACACATAGACACCATAAGAAATTGCTCGGGGAACATCCCCATCTAAATGGGGATAATTAACAATATCAAAATTAAAATCATCTCTCTTGTCATATATTTTGCTAATTATTGCACCATTTTCAATGGAGAGATATAAATCGAGAAAAGAAGCGTTAGTATCAGAAATATTAGCTTTGTTAAGTTGAAGTTCTTTAGGGTATATATTATTAACCGTAGTAGAAAAGAAAGGGTTGTCAATGTTCAATATATCATCCAGATACTGAGAGGTGTCATTAAAGGCTTCGTTTTTTATATCTATATTCAATAACATCTGCCTGGTTATATAATGCTTGATTTACTATAAACTTCAAGCTCGTGAAACGTGACTGGAAACCTGTATACAAGGCAGTTTTATAGGCATCTTTTTCATTTCTATCCTAAAGAAATTTAGCTTAACAAAGATAATATTTCGGATACTTTCGCCTCTTTTCTTGATTAACATCTCTCTATTAAAAAAGAAAAACAATAGTATCATTTATGACAAGAGAGATGATTTGACTTTTGATATTGTTAATTATCCCACTTGATGGGCATGTTCACCGAGTTATTTATTATGGGGTCTATGTTTATCAACGTTGATTGTGCGATGATCGGTCGGAGTGTAGACACTATGATATCGTCTACCTCAATCCTCATAGGACGGTAGCATTTGGTGTTTGTCTTCATCGTGTCCTGTCGTACCCTTAATGGTTTCTTCTCTTGTTTACCTGGCTTCTGCACATCATGTATGTGCTAAACTTATATTGCCTTTTAATACTGCCTTGTTTGTTAGAGAATATAACCCGGGCGGATATCTTTATTTACATTGTTACGTTTTATTGGGATGACAATATGTTAAGAGTGAGGTTTGGTGCACCCTAGAACCTGGTTTAAACCCCCAGCGGACATTTTTGCCATTGACCGTTCCAAGGCGGTAGCCCTATTGTCAAACCATTTGTGTTTGTGATGTCATATCTTGCCTTTTATTAATCTTTGTATTTGTTGTTTGTTTCTGTGCGTGTTTCTCGTTGACTGCGGTCCTTGAATGTTACATTTCCATTTAGATTTTTAGATCTACTTTTATTCGTTTTTCTAGAGCTTGTAGTCGAGTTGATGTCTTTAATATACGTAATCTTTGTATAAGCAAAAAGCTCCTCAATCAGGGATACCGTAACTTAGAAAAACCTTTACCAAATTTTATTATCGTAACCCTGATCTACTTTCACGATATAAAAGATAATTTAAGAACTCTTCTGCGACAAGGACTATCACAACCTTTTCATTCGAACAGATCATTTGTATAACACTGTATAACACTGCTTCAATAATTCAAAGCTATACGCAGCATGTTCTCCGACCCCAAATTGACAAGGAGTCTGATCACGTCAGACTTTTCTAAAAATCTTTTATCTTAATAAGGGCATTTATTTTATTGATATACGAATAAGTATTTTTGGAAATAATCGTGTTTTTGATTCTATTCATAAATATTTCAAAAATTCCGAAAATCCTATAATTTGTTGTAAGTACAAAAAACAATTAGATATTTGATTTTCAACAAAATAGTGTCTGGCCTTGATAGAGTAAATAACACTCCTAAGGAATGCGAGTGTAGAACATCTAGCTTTTGCTATGCTCAGGCCGGTCATGTCATTACTGGTACTTTTGATAATGAATTTCAAAAGGGGAGGAAGACTGACTCAAAACTTGCATTTTCATTACGAAGATGGTGAACTGGAAATAGTAAATAAATTTAAGTATTTAGGGGTGCCTTTTACCTCGGGTGCTTCATATAAAAAGTTATTTTTAAAATGAAAACATATTTGTATAAATTTACCGATTTGCCTCCTAAACATACTCTTGATCTTTTTGATAAATTGATTTTGCCCATTCTTAACTATTCATCAGATGTTTGGGATTTTAATAAAGGTTTTCAAATAGAAAGGACTTATTTAAGTTTTTGTAAACGATTAGTAGGGGTTAAGATATCGGCTCAAAATAGTTTTGTGTACGGAGACATAGATAGATGTAGCCTAGATACTTATCGGTCATATAATATTATAAAGTATTGGTTGAAAATTGTTACAAGCTCAGAAACAAAATATATTAATCTACGTGTATAGAAGCCTTAACTCAGTGCAGAGACTAATACAAGAAAAACAAATTGGGTTTCTCAAGTAAAGTTACTATTGTCTTAATTACGTTTCTACGAAGTCTGGCTTGCTCAAGGCGTGGGCGATATACAGTTATTTCTTAAACAGATGAACCTAAGAATTAAATATGTACGGCTGCAAACTTTAACGGTGGTTTACAAGACTCAAGCAGAAATTTATTTTGTAGAAATATAGTTGATTTTGCTTTTAATAAATACTTAGATGTTGCTTTCAATAAATACTTAGATGTAAACAGGAAATTTTTTGTGACATGTGCCACATATGTATTATTTTCTTATTATTTGCATGTTTTTTCATATATACATCATGTTATTTAAAATAATACACCTGTACCACATATGAAATGTATACATATGTAGTTCAAATGAAAGTATTATACCTGAAATACATAGAGTATTTTTTTTTAAAAATGGTATAATACTGTAGAAAATGGTTTAATATCCTTTTTTATTTTTAATATTTTTTAGTAAAATATATTTTCATATGTATTACATATGTGTTACTTTCATATGAAATACATATGTGGAATGAATATGTATCACATATGTAAAACATAAGAATTTCATGCCTAGATATTTTTCCTGTGTAGTAGACTTACGCAAATACAGAATGGCTCTGTCTCGTTTAAGAATTTCTTCGCATAGCCTAGCAGTAGGATCTGGAAGATGGCGAAAACCCATCTGTTTACTATTTGATGAACGAAAATGCACATTTTGTCAAGTCTTAGAAGAGGAGTACCATTTCGTCATCGAATGTCAAGCTTATCAGGAGTTACGTACTAAATATATTAAAAAATATTATTGGGAACATCCAATTTGTTTTACATTTTTGAAATTAATCAAAAGTGAAAACGCTACTGAGATAAGACATCTAGCAATCTATGTATACAAAGCATTTGAAAAACGAAACACGATGCTTAGAGTGTAAATGTTGAATATGTTAGGTAGAGAATATTAATCAATATTTGTTATATGATATATGCCAGTCACGCCATCTCTTCCTGGCACAAGTGCGTGCAACGTATGTGAAGACAGGGTTACCGACTTGGAACGGTCAGTAGGCAATAAGGCAAGTAAGTATATAGGTAAGTAAGTAAGTATGTAAGTAAGTATGTAAGTAAGTAAGTAAGTAAGTAAGCAAGCAAGCAAGCAAGCAAACAGGCAAGGAAGTTAGTAAGTACATTATAGTGGCATGTGCATACCACCGTGTGGACCTGTATGTCACCTGCAAAACAAAATCACGCAATGTATGCACAGTAAATAGGCAGACGTGAGATAAGTTCACACCCTTGTGTTACCTACACGTGAAGATTGACATGGATCTGGTTTAATTATATGCATCTGTGAATGTTACATTTCCTGTTTAATTATATTATATACAGTGCTGGAAATTCTAAATTGTTCGACGAGCGAACAAATAGTTGGAGTAATGAACAACGTCAACTATCAAATAGTTGGAGTAATGAACAACTTCAACTATCAAATAGTTGGAGTAATGAACAACGTCAACTATCAAATAGTTGGAGTAATGAACAACGTCAACTATCTAATAATAGTTGGAGTAATGAACAACGTCAACTATCTAATAATAGTTGGAGTAATGAACAACATCAACTATCAAATAGTTGGAGTAATGAACAACGTCAACTATCAAATAGTTGGAGTAATGAACAACGTCAACTATCAAATACGAAGTGACTTATATACTCCTCAAAATAATTTAAGGACCACAAAAAAGAACAGTAATAATTACTTAATCTTTGATATGCTGGATTTCATATTGATATAAAAAGTTAATACATGTGTGTCACGTAACAATTGTAAAAGAATATAACTAAACTAAAAAATGCAGAAATACAGTAAATAGTTCAATAACAGCACTTTTAAGAATGACACAAATCAAAACATGGTCCTTAAGTTATTTTGAGGAGTATATTAAGCTAAAGGTGACATCTAAAATGCCGATTAATATTCAAGTAATTGTGATTAATTAATATGATAATGCAAAATACGCGTGGGTTTAAATTTCTTTATATTTTTCGTAAATAATCTTATTGTGTTCACGAGCCCTTCCATTTATAACGTAATCGTATTTTAATGGGCAATCAAACTATTTTATACGAATAAATACTGAAACGTGGATCCCTAGGAAGCAACAAACACAAACAAGAGATAAAAGTAGCAGACTCGGTTTTATTAAGTCTGTTCGTGAGGAGTAATGTGAAGAACGCCTCCTAGCACCGTACATAAGCAATAATGGTTTAGCATGTTCTACTTAAAATCCAACCGCCCCTAAATCGTATCATGTGTTACTGTCTGACTAAATGTAACTTAACAAACAACACGCACCTTCCTTTACTTACTGGATTCCCGTATATATATTGTAATGCGTGTCATTTAACTGTTTGATGTAGTTTGGCAAAACACTTGACACAGTCTAAGGAGAGGATATGTTGTCTGTTTTTTAATTTAGTATTTTGATCGTTACCTGTGATACGCAGGCTTCATAACCTCTACTCCCAACTAAACCCCATTTGTTTGTTTAGGACAAAGCATTTTGTTAGATGCTGGTCATGGAATGGTAAAAAGTACCACATTTAAGGTTCCGTTTTCACCATCATATGCACACCATTTTCGGGATGGATACATTGTTCGTACTGTTGACATTTTAAATGTTGAGTTCTGCTCAAACCGGCGCTAGAGAGCGTGAACGTTTATGAATAAGTGACAAACTGTACCTGTTGTCATCTAACTGCTCTTTCATACTCTTCATTCCACTGAAAAACTGTACCTGATGTCATCTAACTGCTATTTCATACTCTTCATTCCACTAACAAACTGTAACTGTTGTCATCTAACTGCTCTTTCATACTCTTCATTCCACTGAAAAACTGTACCTGATGTCATCTAACTGCTCTTTCATACTCTTCATTCCACTAACAAACTGTAACTGTTGTCATCTAACTGCTCTTATATACTCTTCATACCACTAACAATCTGTAACTGTTGTCATCTAACTGCTCGTTCATACTCTTCATTCCACTAACAATCTGTACCTGTTGTCATCTATGTGCTCTTTCATACTCTTCATTCCACTGAAAACTGTACCTGATGTCATCTAACTGCTCTTTCATACTCTTCATTCCACTGACAAACTGTACCTGATGTCATCTATCTGCTCTTTTATACTCTTCATACCACTGAAAAACTGTACCTGATGTCATCTAACTGCTCTTTCATACATTCATACCACTGACAAACTGTACCTGATGTCATCTAACTGCTCTTTCATACTCTTCATACCACTGACAATCTGTATCTGATGTCATCTAACTGCTCTTTCATACTATTCATTTCATTGACAAACTGTAACTGTTGTCATCTAACTGCACTTTCATACTCTTCATACCACTGACAAACTGTACCTGATGTCATCTAACTGCTCTTTCATACATTCATACCACTGACAATCTGTACCTGTTATCATCTAACTGTTCTTTCATACTCTTCATTCCAATGACAAACTGTACCTGATGTCATCTAACTGCTCGTTCATACTCTTCATTCCACTGACAAACTGTGACTGTTGTCATCTAACTGCTCTTTCATACTCTTCATACCACTGACAAACTGTAACTGTTGTCATCTAACTGTTCTTTCATACTCTTCATTCCAATGACAAACTGTACCTGATGTCATCTAACTGCACTTTCATACTCTTCATACCACTGACAAACTGTACCTGATGTCATCTAACTGCTCGTTCATACTCTTCATACCACTGAAAAACTGTACCTGTTGTCATCTAACTGTTCTTTCATACTCTTCATTCCAATGACAAACTGGACCGGATGTCCTCTAACTGCTCTTTCATACTCTTCATTCCACTAACAAACTGTAACTGTTGTCATCTAACTGCTCTTATATACTCTTCATACCACTAACAATCTGTAACTGTTGTCATCTAACTGCTAGTTCATACTCTTCATTCCACTAACAATCTGTACCTGTTGTCATCTAACTGCTCTTTCATACTCTTCATTCCACTGAAAACTGTACCTGATGTCATCTAACTGCTCTTTCATACTCTTCATTAAACTGACAAACTGTACCTGATGTCATCTATCTGCTCTTTTATACTCTTCATACCACTGACAAACTGTATCTGATGTCATCTAACTGCTCTATCATATTCTTCATTCCACTGACAAACTGTAACTGTTGTCATCTAACTGCATTTTCATACTATTCATACCACTGAAAAACTGTACCTGATGTCATCTAACTGCTCTTTCATACATTCATACCACTGACAAACTGTACCTGATGTCATCTAACTGCTCTTTCATACTCTTCATACCACTGACAATCTGTATCTGATGTCATCTAACTGCTCTTTCATACTATTCATTTCATTGACAAACTGTAACTGTTGTCATCTAACTGCACTTTCATACTCTTCATACCACTGACAAACTGTACCTGATGTCATCGAACTGCTCTTTCATACTCTTCATTCCACTGACAAACTGTAACTGTTGTCATCTAACTGTTCTTTCATACTCTTCATTCCAATGACAAACTGTACCTGATGTCATCTAACTGCTCTTTCATACTCTTCATTCCACTGACAAACTGTACCTGTTGTCATCTAACTGTTCTTTCATACTCTTCATTCCAATGACAAACTGTACCTGATGTCATCTAACTGCTCTTTCATACTCTTCATTCCACTGACAAACGGTACCTGATGTCATCTAACTGCTCTTTCATACTCTTCATTCCACTGACAAACTGTACCAATTGTCAAATAACTGCTCTTATATACTCTTCATTCCACTGACAAACTGTATCTGATGTCATCTAACTGCTCTTTCATACTCTTCATACCACTGACAAACTGCATCTGATGTCATCTAACTGCTCTTTCATACTCTTCATACCACTGACAATCTGTATCTGATGACATCTAACTGCTCTTTCATACTCTTCATACCACTGAAAAAAAGTACCTGTTGTCATCAAACTGCACTTTCATACTTTTCATACCACTGACAAACTGCATCTGATGTCATCTAACTGCTCTTTCATACATTCATACCACTGACAATCTGTACCTGTTATCATCTAACTGTTCTTTCATACTCTTCATTCCAATGACAAACTGTACCTGATGTCATCTAACTGCTCGTTCTTATTCTTCATACCATTGACAAACTGAACCTATTGTCATATAACTGCTCTTATATACTCTTCATTCCACTGACAAACTGTGACTGTTGTCATCTAACTGCTCTTTCATACTCTTTATACCACTGACAAACTGTAACTGTTGTCATTTAACTATTCTTTCATACTCTTCATTCCAATGACAAACTGTACCTGATGTCATCTAGCTGCACTTTCATACTCTTCATACCACTGACAAACTATACCTGATGTCATCTAACTGCTCTTTCATACTCTTCATACCACTGAAAAACTGTACCTGTTGTCAACTAACTGTTCTTTCATACTCTTCATTCCAATGACAAACTGGACCTGATGTCATCTAACTACTCTTTCATACTCTTCAAATCACTGACAAACTGTACCTGATGTCATCGAACTGCTCTTTCATACTCTTCATTCCACTGACAAACTGTAACTGTTGTCATCTAACTGTTCTTTCATACTCTTCATACCACTGACAAACTGTAACTCTTGTCATATAACTGTTCTTTCATACTCTTCATTCCAATGACACACTGTAACTGTTGTCATCGAACTGCACTTTCATACTCTTCATACCACTGACAAACTGTACCTGATGTCATCTAACTGCTCTTTCATACTCTTCATTCCACTGACAAACTGTAACTGTTGTCATCTAACTGTTCTTTCATACTCTTCATTCCAATGACAAACTGTACCTGATGTCATCTAACTGCTCTTTCATACTCTTCATTCCACTGACAAACTGTACCTGTTGTCATCTAACTGTTCTTTCATACTCTTCATTCCAATGACAAACTGTACCTGATGTCATCTAACTGCTCTTTCATACTCTTCATTCCACTGAAAAACTGTACCTGATGTCATCTAACTGCTCTTTCATACTCTTCATTCCACTGACAAACTGTACCTATTGTCATATAACTGCTCTTATATACTCTTCATTCCACTGACAAACTGTGACTGTTGTCATATAACTGCTCTTTCATACTCTTCATTTCACTGACAAACTGTACCTGTTGTCATATAACTGCTCTTTCATACTCTTCATTCCACTGACAAACTGTACCTATTGTCATATAACTGCTCTTTCATACTCTTCATTCCACTGACAAACTGTATCTGATGTCATCTAACTGCTCTTTCATACTCTTCATACCACTGACAAACTGCATCTGATGTCATCTAACTGCTCTTTCATACTCTTCATTCCACTGACAAACTGTAACTGTTGTCATCTAACTGCACTTTCATACTCTTCATACCACTGAAAAAATGTACCTGTTGTCATCTAACTGCACTTTCATACTTTTCATACCACTGACAAACTGCATCTGATGTCATCTAACTGCTCTTTCATACTCTTCATTCCACTGACAAACTGCAACTGTTGTCATCTAACTTCACTTTCATACTCTTCATACCACTGACAATCTGCATCTGATGCCATCTAACTGCTCTTTCATACTCTTCATACCACTAACAAACTGTACCTGGTGTCTTCTAACTGCTCTTTCATACTCTTTATTCCACTGACCAACTGCACCTGATGTCATCTAACTGCTCTTTCATACTCTTCATACCACTGACAAACTTTACGTGATGTCATCTAACTGCTCGTTCATACTCTTCATTCCACTGACAAACTGTAACTGTTGTCATCTAACTGTTCTTTCATACTCTTCATTCCAATGACAAACTGTACCTGATGTCATCTAACTGCTCTATCATACTCTTCATTCCACTGACAAACTGTACCTGTTGTCATCTAATTGTTCTTTCATACTCTTCATTCCAATGACAAACTGTACCTGATGTCATCTAACTGCTCTTTCATACTCTTCATTCCACTGAAAAACTGTACCTGATGTCATCTAACAGCTCGTTCATACTCTTCATTCCAATGACAAACTGTACCTGTTGTCATCTAATTGTTCTTTCATACTCTTCATTCCAATGACAAACTGTATCTGATGTCATCTAACTGCTCTTTCATACTCTTCATACCACTGACAAACTGTACCTGATGTCATCTAACTGCTCGTTCATACTCTTCATACCACTGACAAACTGTACCTATTGTCATCTAACAGCTCTTTTAGAATCTTCATTCCACTGACAAACTGTAACTCTTGTCATCTTACTGTTCTTTCATACTCTTCATTCCAATGACAAACTGTACCTGATGTCATCTAACTGCTCGTTCATACTCTTCATACCACTGACAAACTGTACCTATTGTCATCTAATAGCTCTTTTAGAATCTTCATTCCACTGACAAACTGTAACTCTTGTCATCTTACTGTTCTTTCATACTCTTCATTCCAATGACAAACTGTACCTGATGTCATCTAACTGCTCGTTCATACTCTTCATACCAATGACAAACTGTACCTGATGTCATCTAACTGCTCTTTCATACTCTTCATTCCACTGACAAACTGTACCTGTTGTCATCTAACTGCTCTTTCATACTCTTCATAGCACTGACAAACTGTACCTGTTGTCATCTAACTGTTCTTTCATACTCTTCATTCCAATGACAAACTGTACCTGATGTCATCTAACTGCACTTTCATACTCTTCATACCACTGACAAACTGTACCTGATGTCATCTAACTGCTCTTTCATACTCTTCATACCACTGAAAAACTGTACCTGTTGTCATCTAACTGTTCTTTCATACTCTTCATTCCAATGACAAACTGGACCTGATGTCATCTAACTGCTCTTTCATACTCTTCATACCACTGACAAACTGTACCTGATGTCATCGAACTGCTCTTTCATACTCTTCATTCCACTGACAAACTGTAACTGTTGTCATCTAAATGTTCTTTCATACTCTTCATACCACTGACAAACTGTAACTCTTGTCATCTAACTGTTCTTTCATACTCTTCATTCCAATGACACACTGTAACTGTTGTCATCGAACTGCACTTTCATACTCTTCATACCACTGACAAACTGTACCTGATGTCATCTAACTGCTCTTTCATACACTTCATTCCACTGACAAACTGTAACTTTTGTCATCAAACTTTTCTTTCTTACTCTTCATTCCAATGACACACTGTAACTGTTGTCATCGAACTGCTCTTTCATACTCTTCATTCCACTGACAAACTGTACCTGTTGTCATCTAACTGTTCATTCATACTCTTCATTCCAATGACAAACTGTATCTGATGTCATCTAACTGCTCTTTCATACTCTTCATACCACTGACAAACTGCATCTGATGTCATCTAACTGCTCTTTCATACTCTTCATTCCACTGACAAACTGTAACTGTTGTCATCTAACTGCACTTTCATACTCTTCATACCACTGAAAAAATGTACCTTTTGTCATCTAACTGCACTTTCATACTTTTTATACCACTGACAAACTGCATATGATGTCATCTAACTGCTCTTTCATACTCTTCATTCCACTGACAAACTGTAACTGTTGTCATCTAACTGCACTTTCATACTCTTCATACCACTGACAAACTGCATCTGATGCCATCTAACTGCTCTTTCATACTCTTCATACCACTAACAAACTGTACCTGGTGTCTTCTAACTGCTCTTTCATACTCTTCATTCCACTGACCACCTGCACCTGATGTCATCTAACTGCTCTTTCATACTCTTCATACCACTGACAAACTGTACCTGATGTCATCTAACGGCTCGTTCATACTCTTCATTCCACTGACAAACGGTAACTGTTGTCATCTAACTGTTCTTTCATACTCTTCATTCCAATGACAAACTGTACCTGATGTCATCTAACTGCTCTTTCATACTCTTCATTCCACTGACAAACTGTACCTGTTGTCATCTAACTGTTCTTTCATACTCTTCATTCCAATGACAAACTGTACCTATTGTCATATAACTGCTCTTTCATACTCTTCATTCCACTGACAAACTGTACCTGATGTCATCTAACTGCTCGTTCATACTCTTCATACCACTGACAAACTGTAACTCTTGTCATATAACTGCTCTTTCATACTCTTCATACCACTGACAAACTGTACCTGATGTCATCTAACTGCTCTTTCATACTCTTCATACCACTGACAAACTGTAACTCTTGTCATCGAACTGCACTTTCATACTCTTCATACCACTGACAAATTGTACCTGTTGTCATCTAACTGCTCTTCCATACTCTTCATTCCACTGACAAACTGTAACTGTTGTCATCTAACTGTTCTTTCATACTCTTCATTCCAATGACAAACTGTACCTGATGTCATCTAACTGCTCTTTCATACTCTTCATTCCACTGACAAACTGTACCTGTTGTCATCTAACTGTTCTTTCATATTCTTCATTCAAATGACAAACTGTACCTGATGTCATCTAACTGCTCTTTCATACTCTTCATCCCACTGACAAACTGCATCTGATGTCATCTAACTGCTCTTTCATACTCTTCATTCCACTGACAAACTGTAACTGTTGTCATCTAACTGCACTTTCATACTCTTCATACCACTGAAAAAATGTACCTGTTGTCATCTAACTGCACTTTCATACTTTTCATACCACTGACAAACTGCATCTGATGTCATCTAACTGCTCTTTAATACTCTTCATTCCACTGACAAACTGTAACTGTTGTCATCTAACTGCACTTTCATACTCTTCATACCACTGACAAACTGTACCTGATGTCATCTAACTGCTCTTTCATACTCTTCATACCACTGAAAAACTGTACCTGTTGTCATCTAACTGTTCTTTCATACTCTTCATTCCAATGACAAACTGGACCTGATGTCATCTAACTGCTCTTTCATATTCTTCATATTACTGACAAACTGTACCTGATGTCATCGAACTGCTCTTTCATACTCTTCATTCCACTGACAAACTGTAACTGTTGTCATCTAACTGTTCTTTCATACTCTTCATACCACTGACAAACTGTAACTCTTGTCATCTAACTGTTCTTTCATACTCTTCATTCCAATGACACACTGTAACTGTTGTCATCGAACTCCTCTTTCATACTCTTCATACCACTGACAAACTGTACCTGATGTCATCTAACTGCTCTTTCATACTCTTCATTCCACTAACAAACTGTAACTTTTGTCATCTAACTGTTCATTCATACTCTTCATTCCAATGACAAACTGTACCTGATGTCATCTAACTGCTCTTTCATACTCTTCTTTCCACTGACAAACTGTACCTGTTGTCATCTAACTGTTCTTTCATACTCTTCATTCCAATGACAAACTGTACCTGATGTCATCTAACTGCTCTTTCATACTCTTCATACCACTGACAAACTGCATCTGATGTCATCTAACTGCTCTTTCATACTCTTCATTCCACTGACAAACTGTAACTGTTGTCATCTAACTGCACTTTCATACTCTTCATACCACTGAAAAAATGCACCTGTTGTCATCTAACTGCACTTTCATACTTTTCATACCACTGACAAACTGCATCTGATGTCATCTAACTGCTCTTTCATACTCTTCATTCGACTGACAAACTGTAACTGTTGTCATCTAACTGCACTGTCATACTATTCATACCACTGACAAACTGCATCTGATGCCATCTAACTGCTCTTTCATACTTTCATACCACTAACAAACTGTACCTGGTGTCTTCTAACTCCTCTTTCATACTCTTCATTCCACTGACCAACTGCACCTGATGTCATCTAACTGCTCTTTCATATTCTTCATTCAAATGACAAACTGTACCTGATGTCATCTAACTGCTCTTTCATACTCTTCATCCCACTGACAAACTGCATCTGATGTCATCTAACTGCTCTTTCATACTCTTCATTCCACTGACAAACTGTAACTGTTGTCATCTAACTGCACTTTCATACTCTTCATACCACTGAAAAAATGTACCTGTTGTCATCTAACTGCACTTTCATACTTTTCATACCACTGACAAACTGCATCTGATGTCATCTAACTGCTCTTTAATACTCTTCATTCCACTGACAAACTGTAACTGTTGTCATCTAACTGCACTTTCATACTCTTCATACCACTGACAAACTGCATCTGATGCCATCTAACTGCTCTTTCATACTCTTCATACCTCTAACAAACTGTACCTGGTGTCTTCTAACTGCTCTTTCATACTCTTCATTCCACTGACCAACTGCACCTGATGTCATCTAACTGCTCTTTCATACTCTTCATACCACTGACAAACTTTACCTGACGTCATCTAACTGCTCGTTCATACTCTTCATTCCACTGACAAACTGTAACTGTTGTCATCTAACTGTTCTTTCATACTCTTCATTCCAATGACAAACTGTACCAGATGTCATCTAACTGCTCTATCATACTCTTCATTCCACTGACAAACTGTACCTGATGTCATCTAACTGCTCTTTCATACTCTTCATACCACTGACAAACTTTACCTGATGTCATATAACTGCTTTTATATACTCTTCATTCCACTGAAAAACTGTACCTGATGTCATCTAACTGCTCTTTCATACTCTTTATACCACTGACAAACTGTACCTGATGTCATCTAACAGCTCTTTCATACTCTTCATTCCACTGACAAACTGTATCTGATGTCATCTAACTGCTCTTTCATACTCTTTATACCACTGACAAACTGTACCTGATGTCATCTAACAGCTCTTTCATACTCTTCATTCCACTGACAAACTGTATCTGATGTCATATAACTGCTTTTATATACTCTTCATTCCACTGACAAACTGTACCTGATGTCATCTAACAGCTCTTTCATACTCTTCATTCCACTGACAAACTGTACCTGATGTCATCTAAATGCACTTTCATACTCTTCATACCACTGACAAACTGTACCTGATGTCATCTAACAGCTCTTTCATACTCTTCATTCCACTGACAAACTGTACCTGATGTCATCTAAATGCACTTTCATACTCTTCATACCACTGACAAACTGTACCTGATGTCATCTAACTGCTCTTTCATACTCTTCATACCACTGAAAAACTGTACCTGTTGTCATCTAACTGTTCTTTCATACTCTTCATTCCAATGACAAACTGGACCTGATGTCATCTAACTGCTCTTTCATATTCTTCATATTACTGACAAACTGTACCTGATGTCATCGAACTGCTCTTTCATACTCTTCATTCCACTGACAAACTGTAACTGTTGTCATCTAACTGTTCTTTCATACTCTTCATACCACTGACAAACTGTAACTCTTGTCATCTAACTGTTCTTTCATACTCTTCATTCCAATGACACACTGTAACTGTTGTCATCGAACTCCACTTTCATACTCTTCATACCACTGACAAACTGTACCTGATGTCATCTAACTGCTCTTTCATACTCTTCATTCCACTAACAAACTGTAACTTTTGTCATCTAACTGTTCATTCATACTCTTCATTCCAATGACAAACTGTACCTGATGTCATCTAACTGCTCTTTCATACTCTTCTTTCCACTGACAAACTGTACCTGTTGTCATCTAACTGTTCTTTCATACTCTTCATTCCAATGACAAACTGTACCTGATGTCATCTAACTGCTCTTTCATACTCTTCATACCACTGACAAACTGCATCTGATGTCATCTAACTGCTCTTTCATACTCTTCATTCCACTGACAAACTGTAACTGTTGTCATCTAACTGCACTTTCATACTCTTCATACCACTGAAAAAATGCACCTGTTGTCATCTAACTGCACTTTCATACTTTTCATACCACTGACAAACTGCATCTGATGTCATCTAACTGCTCTTTCATACTCTTCATTCGACTGACAAACTGTAACTGTTGTCATCTAACTGCACTGTCATACTATTCATACCACTGACAAACTGCATCTGATGCCATCTAACTGCTCTTTCATACTTTCATACCACTAATAAACTGTACCTGGTGTCTTCTAACTCCTCTTTCATACTCTTCATTCCACTGACCAACTGCACCTGATGTCATCTAACTGCTCTTTCATACTCTTCATACCACTGACAAACTGTAACTATTGTCATCTAACTGTTCTTTCATACTCTTCATTCCAATGACAAACTGTACCTGATGTCATCTAACTGCTCTTTCATACTCTTCATTCCACTGAAAAACTGTACCTGATGTCATCTAACTGCTCTTTCATACTCTTCATTCCACAGACAAACTGTGACTTTTGTCATATAACTGCTCTTATATACTCTTCATTCCACTGACAAACTGTACTTATTGTCATATAACTGCTCTTATATACTCGTCATTCCACTGACAAACTGTATCTGATGTCATCTAACTGCTCTTTCATACTCTTCATACCACTGACAAACTGTACCTATTGTCATCTAACTGCTCTTTTAGAATCTTCATTCCACTGACAAATTGTAACTGTTGTCATCGAACTGCAATGTCATACTCTACATACCACTGAGAAAGACTCTACCTGATGCCATCTAACTGCTCTTTCATACTCGTCATACCACTGACAAACTGTACCTGATGTCATCTAACTGCTCTTTCATACTCTTCATTCCACTGACAAACTGTACCTGATGTCATCTAACTGCTCTTTCATATTCTTCATTCCACTGACAAACTGTACCTGTTGTCATCTAACTGTTCTTTCATACTCTTCATTCCACTGACAAACTGTACCTGATGTCATCTAACTGCTCTTTCATACTCTTCATACCACTGACAAACTGTACCTGATGTCATCTAACTGCTCTTTCATACTCTTCATACCACTGACAAACAGTACCTGATGTCATCTAACTGCTGTTTCATACTCTTCATACCACGGACAAACTGTAACTGATGTCATCTAACTGCTCTTTCATACTCTTCATACCACTGACAAACTGCATCTGATGTCATCTAACTGCTCTTTCATACTCTTCATTCCACTGACAAACTGTAACTGTTGTCATCTAACTGCACTTTCATACACTTAATACCACTGAAAAACTGTACCTGTTGTCATCTAACTGCACTTTCATACTCTTCATACCACTGACAAACTGCATCTGATGTTATCTAACAGCACTTACATACTCTTCATTCCACTGACAAACTGTAACTTTTGTCATCTAACTGCTCCTTCATACTCTTTATACCACTGACAAACTGCATCTGATGTCATCTAACAGCTCTTTCATACTCTTCATACCACTGACAAACTGTACCTGGTGTCTTCTAAGTGTTCTTTCATACTCTTCATTCCAATGACAAGTACCTGATGTCATCTAACTGCTCGTTCATACTCTTCATACCACTGACAAACTGTACCTATTGTCATCTAACTGCTCTTTTATACGCTTCATTCCACTGTTGTCATCTTACTACACTTTCATACTCTTCATACCACTGACAAACTGCATCTGATGTCATCTAACTGCTCTTTCATACTCTTCATTCCACTGACAAAATGTAACTGTTGTCATCTAACTGCTCTTTCATACTCTTCATACCACTGACAAACTGCATCTGATGTCATCTAACAGCTCTTTCATACTCTTCATACCACTGACAAACTGTACCTGGTGTCTTCTAACTGTTCTTTCATACTCTTCATTCCAATGACAAACTGTATCTGATGTCATCTAACTGCTCGTTCATACTCTTCATACCACTGACAAACTGTACCTATTGTCATCTAACTGCTCTTTTATACGCTTCATTCCACTGACAAACTGTAACTGTTGTCATCAAACTGCACTTTCATACTCTTCATACCACTGACAAACTGTACCTGATGACATCTAACTGCTCTTTCATACATTCATACCACTGACAAACTGCATCTGATGTCTTCTAACTGCTCTTTCATACTCTTCATACCACTGACATACTGTACCTGATGTCATCTAACTGCTCTTTCGTACTCTTCATTCCACTGACAAACTGTACCTGATGTCATCTTACAGCTTTTTCATACTCTTCATAGCACTGACAAACTGTACCTGATGTCATCTAACTGCTCTTTCATACTCTTCATACCACTGACAAACTGTACCTGCTGTCATCTAACTGTTCTTTCATACTCTTCATTCCAATGACAAACTGTACCTGATGTCATCTAACTGCTCGTTCATACTCTTCATACCACTGACAAACTGTACCTATTGTCATCTAACTGCTCTTTTATACGCTTCATTCCACTGACAAACTGTAACTGTTGTCATCGAATGGCACTTTCATACTCTTCATACCACTGACAAACTGTACCTGATGTCATCTTACTGCTCTTTCATACATTCATACCACTGACAAACTGCATCTGATGTCTTCTAACTGCACTTTCATACTCTTCATACCACTGACAAACTGTACCTGATGTCATCTAACTGCTCTTTCATACTCTTCATACCACTGACAAACTGCATCTGATGTCATCTAACTGCTCTCTCATACTCTTCATTCCACTGACAAACTGTAACTGTTGTCATCTAACTGCTCTTTCATACTCTTCATACCACTGACAAACTGCATCTAATGTCATCTAACTGCTCTCTCATACTCTTCATTCCACTGACAAACTGTAACCGTTGTCATCTAACTTCACTTTCATACTCTTCATACCACCGAAAAACTGTACCTGATGTCATCTAACTGCTCTTTCATACTCTTCATACCACTGACAAACTGAACCTGATGTCATCTAACTGCTCTTTCATACTCTTCATACCACTGACAAACTGTATCTGATGTCATCTAACTGCTCTTTCATACTCTTCATACCACTGACAAACTGCATCTGATGTCATCTAACTGCTCTCTCATACTCTTCATTCCACTGACAAACTGTAACTGTTGTCATCTAACTACACTTTCATACTCTTCATACCACTGAAAAACTGTACCTGTTGTCATCTAACTGCACTTTCTTACTCTTCATACCACTGACAAACTGCATCTGATGTCATCTAACTGCTCTTTCATACTCTTCATTCCATTGACAAACTGTACCTGTTGTCATCTAACTTTTCTTTCATACTCTTCATTCCACTGACAAACTGTACCTGATGTCATCTAACTGCTCTTTCATACTCTTCATACCACTGACAAACTGTATCTGATGTCATCCAACTGCTCTTTCATACTCTTCATACCACTGACAAACTGTACCTGATGTCATCGAACTGCTCTTTCATACTCTTCATTCCACTGACAAACTGTACCTGATGTCATCTAACTGCTCTTTCATACTCCTCATTCCACTGACAAACTGTACCTGTTGTCATCTAACTGCTCTTTCATACTCTTCATACAACTGAAGAACTGTAACTGTTGTCATCTAACTGTTCTTTCATACTCTTCATTCCACTGACAAACTGTACCTGATGTCATCTAACTGCTCGTTCATACTCTTCATACCACTGACAAACTGTACCTATTGTCATCTAACTGCTCTTTTACAATCTTCATTCCACTGACAAACTGTAACTGTTGTCATCGATCTGCAATGTCATACTCTACATACCACTGAAAAACTGTACCTGATGTCATCTAACTGCTCTTTCATACTCTTCATACCGCTGACAAACTGTACCTGATGTCATCTAACTGCTCTTTCATACTCTTCATACCACTGACAAACTGTACCTGATGTCATCTAACTGTTCTTTCATACTCTTCATACCACTGACAAACTGTACCTGATGTCATCTAACTGCTCTTTCATACTCTTCATATCACTGACAAACTGTATCTGATGTCATCCAACTGCTCTTCCATACTCTTCATTCCACAGACAAACTGTAACTGTTGTCATCTAACTTTTCTTTCATACTCTTCATTCCACTGACAAACTGTACCTGATGTCATCTAACTGCTCTGTCATACTCTTCATACCACTGACAAACTGTACCTGATGTCATCCAACTGCTCTTTCATACTCTTCATACCACTGACAAACTGTACCTGATGTCATCTAACTGCTCTTTCATACTCTTCATTCCACTGACAAACTGTACCTGATGTCATCTAACTGCTCTTTCATACTCTTCATTCCACTGACAAACTGTACCTGATGTCATCTAACTGCTCTTTCATACTCTTCATACCACTGACAAACTATACCTGATGTCATCTAACTGCTCTTTCATACTCTTCATTCCAATGACAAACTGTAACTGATGTCATCTAACTACTCGATCATACTCTTCATACAACTGACAAACTGTACCTATTGTCATCTAACTGCTCTTATATACTCTTCATTCCACTGACAAACTGTAACTGTTGTCATCGAACTGCAATGTCATACTCTTCATACCACTGAATAACTGACCCTGATGTCATCTAACTGCTCATTCATACTCTTCATACCACTAACAAGCTGTACCTGATGTCATCTAACTGCTCTTTCATAGTCTTCATTCCACTGACAAACTGTACCTGATGTCATCTAACTGTTCTTTCATACTCTTCATACCACTGACAAACTGTACCTGAAGTACTCTAACTGCTCTTTCATACTCTTCATACCACTGACAAACTGTATCTGATGTCATCCAACTGCTCTTTCATACTCTTCATTTCACTGACAAACTGTAATTGTTCTCATCTAACTGCACTTTCATACTCTTCATACCACTGACAAACTGCATCTGATGTCATTTAACTGCTCTTTAATATTCTTCATTCCACTAACAAACTGTAACTGTTGTCAACAACTGCTCTTTCGTACTCTTCATACCACTGACAAACTCTGTCTGATGTCATCTAACTGCTCTTTCATACTCTTCATACCACTAACAAGCTGTACCTAATGTCATCTAACTGCTCTTTCATAGTCCTCATTCCACTGACAAACTGTACCTGATGTCATCTAACTGTTATTTCATACTCTTCATACCACTGACAAACTGTACCTGAAGTACTCTAACTGCTCTTTCATACTCTTCATACCACTGACATACTGTATCTGATGTCATCCAACTGCTCTTTCATACTCTTCATTCCACTGACAAACTGTAACTGTTGTCATCTAACTGTTCTTTCATACTCTTCATTCCAATGACAAACTGTACCTGATGTCATCTAACTGCTCTTTTATCCTCTTCATACCACTGACAAACTGTACCTGATGTCATCTAACTGCTCTTTCATACTCTTCATACCAATGACCAACTGTACCTGATGTCATCTAACTGCTCTTTCGTACTCTTCATACCACTGACAAACTGTACCTGATGTCATCGAACTGTTCTTTCATACTCTTCATTCCACAGCCAAACTGTAACTGTTGTCATCTAACTGCACTTTCATACTCTTAATTCCACTGACAAACTGTAACTGTTGTCATCTAACTGTTCTTTCATTTTCGTCATTCCATTGACAAACTGTAACTGTTGTCAGCGAACTGCACTTTCATACTCTTAATTCCACTGACAAACTGTAACTGTTGTCATCTAACTGCTCTTTTACAATCTTCATTCCACTGACAAACTGTAACTGTTGTCATCGATCTGCAATGTCATACTCTACATACCACTGAAAAACTGTACCTGATGTCATCTAACTGCTCTTTCATACTCTTCATACCGCTGACAAACTGTACCTGATGTCATCTAACTGCTCTTCCATACTCTTCATACCACTGACAAACTGTACCTGATGTCATCTAATTGTTCTTTCATACTCTTCATACCACTGACAAACTGTACCTGATGTCATCTAACTGCTCTTTCATACTCTTCATATCACTGACAAACTGTATCTGATGTCATCCAACTGCTCTTCCATACTCTTCATTCCACTGACAAACTGTAACTGTTGTCATCTAACGTTTCTTTCATACTCTTCATTCCACTGACAAACTGTACCTGATGTCATCTAACTGCTCTTTCATACTCTTCATACCACTGACAAACTGTACCTGATGTCATCCAACTGCTCTTTCATACTCTTCATACCACTGACAAACTGTACCTGATGTCATCTAACTGCTCTTTCATACTCTTCATTCCACTGACAAACTGTACCTGATGTCATCTAACTGCTCTTTCATACTCTTCATTCCACTGACAAACTGTACCTGATGTCATCTAACTGCTCTTTCATACTCTTCATTCCACTGACAAACTGTACCTATTGTCATCTAACTGCTCTTATATACTCTTCATTCCAATGACAAACTGTAACTGTTGTCATCGAACTGCAATGTCATACTCTTCATACCACTGAAAAACTGACCCTGATGTCATCTAACTGCTCTTTCATACTCTTCATACCACTAACAAGCTGTACCTGATGTCATCTAACTGCTCTTTCATAGTCTTCATTCCACTGACAAACTGTACCTGATGTCATCTAACTGTTCTTTCATACTCTTCATTCCACTGACAAACTGTACCTGAAGTAATCTAACTGCTCTTTCATACTCTTCATACCACTGACAAACTGTATCTGATGTCATCCAACTGCTCTTTCATACTCTTCATTCCACTGACAAACTGTAACTGTTGTCATCTAACTGTTCTTTCATACCCTTCATTCCAATGACAAACTGTACCTGATGTCATCTAACTGCTCTTTCATGCTCTTCATACCACTGACAAACTGTACCTGATGTCATCTAACTGCTCTTTCATACTCTTCATACCACTGACCAACTGTACCTGATGTCATCTAACTGCTCTTTCGTACTCTTCATACCACTGACAAACTGTACCTGATGTCATCGAACTGTTCTTTCATACTCTTCATTCCACTGACAAACTGTAACTGTTGTCATCTAACTGCACTTTCATACTCTTAATTCCATTGACAAACTGTAACTGTTGTCATCTAACTGTTCTTTCATACTCGTTATTCCACTGACAAACTGTAACTGTTGTCATAGAACTGCACATTCATACTCTTCATACCACTGACAAACTGTACCTGATGTCTTCTAACTGCTCTTTCATACTCTTCATACCACTGAAAACTGTACCTGATGTCATCTAACTGCACTTTCATACTCTTCATACCACTGAAAAACTGTACCTGATGTCATCTAACTATTCTTTCATACTCTTCATACCACTGACAAACTGTACCTGAAGTCATCTAAATGCTCTTTCATACTCTTCATACCACTGACAAACTGTATCTGATGTCATCCAACTGCTCTTTCATACTCTTCATTCCACTGACAAACTGTAACTGTTGTCATCTAACTGTTCTTTCATACTCTTCATTCCAATGACAAACTGTACCTGATGTCATCTAACTGCTCTTTCATACCCTTCATACCACTGACCAACTGTACCTGATGTCATCTAACTGCTCTTTCGTACTCTTCATACCACTGACAAACTGTACCTGATGTCATCGAACTGTTTTTTCATTCTCTTCATTCCACTGACAAACTGTAACTGTTGTCATCTAACTGTTCTTTCATACTCTTCATTCCACTGACAAACTGTACCTGTTGTCATCTTTCTTTTCTTTCATACTCTTCATATCACTGACAATCTGTACCTGATGTCTTCTAACTGCTCTTTCATACTCTTCATACCACTGACAAACTGTACCTGATGTCATCAAACTGCTCTTTCATACTCTTCATACCACTGACAAGCTGTACCTGATGTCATCTAACTGCTCTTTCATACTCTTCATTCCACTGACAACCTGTAACTGTTGTCATCTACCTGCACTTTCATACTCTTCATACAACTGAAAAACTGTACCTGATGTCATCTAACTGCTCTTTCATACTCTTCATACCACTGACAAACTGTACCTGATGTCATCTAACTGCTCTAACATACACTTCATACCACTGACAACTGTACCTGATGTCATCTAACTGCTCTTTCATACTCTTCATACCACTGACAAACTGTACCTGATGTCATCGAACTGTTCTTTCATACTCTTCATTCCACTGACAAACTGTAACTGTTGTCATCTAACTGCACTTTCAAACTCTTCATTCCTATGCCAAACTGAAACTGTTGTCATCTAACTGTTCTTTCATACTCTTCATTCCACTGACAAACTGTAACTGTTGTCATCTAACTGCACTTTCATACTCTTCATACCACTGACAAACTGCATCTGATGTCATCTAACTGCTCTTTCATACTCTTCATTCCAGTGACAAACTGTAATTGTTCTCATCTAACTGCACTTTCATACTCTTCATACCACTGACAAACTGCATCTGATGTCATTTAACTGCTCTTAAATATTCTTCATTCCACTAACAAACTGTAACTGTTGTCATCTAACTGCTCTTTCGTACTCTTCATACCACTGACAAACTCTATCTGATGTCATCTAACTGCTCTTTCATACTCTTCATACCACTAACAAGCTGTACCTGATGTCATCTAACTGCTCTTTCATAGTCCTCATTCCACTGACAAACTGTACCTGATGTCATCTAACTGTTATTTCATACTCTTCATACCACTGACAAACTGTACCTGAAGTACTCTAACTGCTCTTCCATACTCTTCATACCACTGACATACTCTATCTGATGTCATCCAACTGCTCTTTCATACTCTTCATTCCACTGACAAACTGTAACTGTTGTCATCTAACTGTTCTTTCATACTCTTCATTCCAATGACAAACTGTACCTGATGTCATCTAACTGCTCTTTTATCCTCTTCATACCACTGACAAACTGTACCTGATGTCATCTAACTGCTCTTTCATACTCTTCATACCAATGACCAACTGTACCTGATGTCATCTAACTGCTCTTTCGTACTCTTCATACCACTGACAAACTGTACCTGATGTCATCGAACTGTTCTTTCATACTCTTCATTCCACAGCCAAACTGTAACTGTTGTCATCTAACTGCACTTTCATACTCTTAATTCCACTGACAAACTGTAACTCTTGTCATCTAACTGTTCTTTCATACTCGTCATTCCACTGACAAACTGTAACTGTTGTCAGCGAACTGCACTTTCATACTCTTCATACCACTGACAAACTGTACCTGATGTCTTCTAACTGCTCTTTCATACTCTTCATACCACTGAAAACTGTACCTGATGTCATCTAACTGCTCTTTCATACTCTTCATTCCACTGACAAACTGTAAATGTTGTCATCTAACTGTTCTTTCATACTCTTCATTCCAATGACAAACTGTACCTGATGTCATCTAACTGCTCTTTCATATCCTTCATACCACTGACCAACTGTACCTGATGTCATCTAACTGCTCTTTCGTACTCTTCATACCACTGACAAACTGTACCTGATGACATCGAACTGTTCTTTCATACTTTTCATTCCACTGACAAACAGTAACTGTTGTCATCTAACTGTTCTTTCATACTCTTCATTCCACTGACAAACTGTAACTGTTGTCATCGAACTGCACTTTCATACTCTTCATACCACTGACAAACTGTACCTGATGTCTTCTAACTGCTCTTTCATACTCTTCATACCACTGACAAACTGTACCTGATGTCATCTAACTGCTTTTTCATACTCTTCATACCACTGACAAGCTGTACCTGATGTCATCTAACTGCTCTTTCATACTCTTCATTCCACTGACAACCTGTAACTGTTGTCATCTAACTGCACTTTCATACTCTTCATACCACTTAAAAACTGTACCTGATGTCATCTAACTGCTCTTTCATACTCTTCATACCGCTGACAAACTGTACCTGATGTCATCTAACTGCTCTTTTATACTCTTCATACCACTGACAAACTGTACCTGATGTCATCTAACTGCTCTTTCATACTCTTCATAACACTAACAAACTGTTTCTGATGTCACCCAACTGCTCTTTCATACTCTTTATTCCACTGACAAACTGTAACTGTTGTCATCTATCTGTTATTTCATACTCTTCATTCCAATTACAAACTGTACCTGATGTCATCTAACAGCTCTTTCATACTCTTCATACCACTGACAAACTGTACCTGATGTCATCTAACTGCTTTTACATATTCTTCATACCACTGACAACTGTACCTGATGTCATCTAACTGCTCTTTCATACTCTTCATACCACTCACAAACTGTACCTGATGTCATCGAACTGTTCTTTCATACTCTTCATTCCACTGACAAACTGTAACTGTTGTCATCTAACTGCACTCACTTTCATACTCTTCATACCACTGACAAACTGCATCTGATGTCATCTAACTGCTCTTTCATACTCTTCATTCCACTGACAAACTGTAACTGTTGTCATCTAACTGCACTTTCATACTCTTCATACCGCTGACAAACTGCATCTGATGTCATATAACTGCTCTTTAATATTTTTCATTCAACTAACAAACTGTAACTGTTGTCATCTAACTGCTCTTTTGTACTCTTCATACCACTGACAAACTTATCTGATGTCATCTAACTGCTCTTTCATACTCTTCATACCACTGACAAACTGCATCTGATGTCATCTAACTGCTCTTTCATACTCTTCATTCCACTGACAAATTGTAACTGTTGTCATCAAACTGCACTTTCATACTCTTCATACCACTGACAAGCTGTACCTGATGTCATCTAACTGCTCTTTCATACTCTTCATACCACTGACAAACTGTACCTGATGTCATCTAACTGCTCTTTCATACTCTTCATACCACTGACAAACTGTATCTGATGTCATCCAACTGTTCTTTCATACTCTTCATTCCACTGACAAACTGTACCTGATGTCATCTAACTGCTCTTTCATATCCTTCATTCCACTGACAAACTGTAACTTTTGTCATCTAACTACACTTTCATACTCTTCATACCACTGAAAAACTGTACCTGATGTCATCTAACTGCTCTTTCATACTCTTCATTCCACTGACAAACTGTAACTGTTGTCATCTAACTGTTCTTTCATACTCTTCATTCCAATGACAAACTGTACCTGATGTCATCTAACTGCTCTTTCATACTCTTCATACCACTGAAAAACTGTACCTGATGTCATCTAACTGCTCTTTCATACTCTTCATACCACTGACAAACTGTACCTGATGTCATCTAACTGCACTTGCATACTCTTCATACCACTGACAAACTGTATCTGATGTCATCCAACTGCTCTAGCATACTCTTCATTCCACTGAGAAACTGTACCTGATGTCATCTAACTGCTCTTTCATACTCTTCATTCCACTGACAAACTGTAACTGTTGTCATCTAACTACACTTTCATACTCTTCATACCACTGCAAAACTGTACCTGATGTCATCTAACTGCACTTTCATACTCTTCATACCACTGACAAACTGTACCTGATGTCTTCTAACTGCTCTTTCATACTCTTCATCCCACTGACAAACTGTACCTGATGTCATCTAACTGCTATTTCGTACTCTTCATTCCACTGACAAACTGTAACTGTTGTCATCTAGCTGTTCTTTCATACTCTTCATTCCAATGACAAACTGTACCTGATGTCATCTAACTGCTCTTTCATACTCTTCATACCACTGACAAACTGTACCTGATGTCATCTAACTCCTCTTTCATACTCTTCATACCACTGACAAACTGTACCTGATGTCATCGAACTGTTCTTTCATACTCTTCATTCCACTGACAAACTGTACCTGATGTCATCTAACTGCTCTTTCAAACTCTTCATTCCACTGACAAACTGTAACTGTTGTCATCTAACTGTTCTTTCATACTCTTCATTCCAATGACAAACTGTACCTGATGTCATCTAACAGCTCTGTCATACTCTTCATACCACAGACAAATTGTACCTGATGTCATCTAACTGCTCTTTCATACTCCTCATACCACTGAAAAACTGTACCTGATGTCATCTAACTGCTCTTTCATACTCTTCATTCCACTGACAAACTGTAACTGTTGTCATCTAACTGTTCTTTCATACTCTTCATTCCAATGACAAACTGTACCTGATGTCATCTAACAGCTCTTTCATACTCTTCATACCACTGAAAAACTGTACCTGATGTCATCTAACTGCTCTTTCATACTCTTCATACCACTGACAAACTATACCTGATGTCATCTAACTGCACTTTCATACTCTTCATACCACTGACAAACTGTATCTGATGTCATCCAACTGCTCTATCATACTCTTCATTCCACTGACAAACTGTACCTGATGTCATCTAACTGCTCTTTCATACTCTTCATTCCACTGACAAACTGTAACTGTTGTCATCTAACTACACTTTCATACTCTTCATACCACTGAAAAACTGTACCTGATGTCATCTAACTGCACTTTCATACGCTTCATACCACTGACAAACTGTACCTGATGTCTTCTAACTGCTCTTTCATACTCTTCATCCCACTGACAAACTGTACCTGATGTCATCTAACTGCTATTTCGTACTCTTCATTCCACTGACAAACTGTAACTGTTGTCATCTAACTGTTCTTTCATACTCTTCATTCCAATGACAAACTGCACCTGATGTCATCTAACTGCTCTTTCATACTCTTCATACCACTGACAAACTGTACCTGATGTCATCTAACTCCTCTTTCATACTCTTCATAACACTGACAAACTGTACCTGATGTCATCGAACTGTTCTTTCATACTCTTCATTCCACTGACAAACTGTACCTGATGTCATCTAACTGCTCTTTCTAACTCCTCATTCCACTGACAAACTGTAACTGTTGTCATCTAACTGTTCTTTCATACTCTTCATTCCAATGACAAACTGTACCTGATGTCATCTAACAGCTCTGTCATACTCTTCATACCACAGACTAACTGTACCTGATGTCATCTAACTGCTCTTTCATACTCTTCAAACCACTGAAAAACTGTACCTGATGTCATCTAACTGCTCTTTCATACTCTTCATTCCACTGACAAACTGTAACTGTTGTCATCTAACTGTTCTTTCATACTCTTCATTCCAATGACAAACTGTACCTGATGTCATCTAACAGCTCTTTCATACTCTTCATACCACTGAAAAACTGTACCTGATGTCATCTAACTGCTCTTTCATACTCTTCATACCACTGACAAACTGTACCTGATGTCATCTAACTGCACTTTCATACTCTTCATACCACTGACAAACTGTATCTGATGTCATCCAACTGCTCTATCATACGCTTCATTCCACTGACAAACTGTACCTGATGTCATCTAACCGCTCTTTCATACTCTTCATTCCACTGACAAACTGTAACTGTTGTCATCTAACTACACTTTCATACTCTTCATACCACTGAAAAACTGTACCTGATGTCATCTAACTGCACTTTCATACTCTTCATACCACTGACAAACTGTACCTGATGTCTTCTAACTGCTCTTTCATACTCTTCATCCCACTGACAAACTGTACCTGATGTCATCTAACTGCTATTTCGTACTCTTCATTCCACTGACAAACTGTAACTGTTGTCATCTAACTGTTCTTTCATACTCTTCATTCCAATGACAAACTGTACCTGATGTCATCTAACTGCTCTTTCATACTCTTCATACCACTGACAAACTGTACCTGATGTCATATAACTCCTCTTTCATACTCTTCATACCACTAACAAACTGTACCTGATGTCATCGAACTGCACTTCCATACTCTTCATACCACTGACAAACTGTACCTGATGCCTTCTAACTGCTCTTTCATACTCTTCATTCCACTGACAACCTGTAACTGTTGTCATCTAACTGCACTTTCATACTCTTCATACCACTGAAAAACTGTACCTGATGTCATCTAACTGTTTTTTTATACTCTTCATTCCAATGAAAAACTGTACCTGATGTCATCTAACTGCTCTTTCATACTCTTAATACCACTGACAAACTGTACCTGATGTCATCTAACTGTTCTTTCATACTCTTCATTCCAATGACAAACTGTATCTGATGTCATCCAACTGCTCTGTCATACTCTTCATTCCACTGAAAAATTGTAACTGTTGTCATCTAACTGTTCTTTCATACTCTTCATTCCACTGACAAACTGTATCTGATGTCATCCAACTGCTCTTTCATACTCATCATTCCACTGACAAACTGTAACTGTTGTCATCTAACTGTTCTTTCATAATCTTCATTCCAATGACAAACTGTACCTGATGTCATCTAACTGCTCTTTCATACTCTTCATACCACTGACAAACTGTACCTGATGTCATTGAACTGTTCTTTCATACTCTTCATTCCACTGACAAACTGTAACTGTTGTCATCTAACTGTACTTCCATACTCTTCATACCACTGACAAACTGTACCTGATGCCTTCTAACTGCTCTTTCATACTCTTCATTCCACTGACAACCTGTAACTGTTGTCATCTAACTGCACTTTCATACTCTTCATTCCAATGACAAACTGTACCTGATGTCATCTAACTGCTCTTTCATACTCTTCATACCAATGACAAACTGTACCTGATGTCATATAACTCCTCTTTCATACTCTTCATACCACTAACAAACTGTACCTGATGTCATCGAACTGTTCTTTCATACTCTTCATTCCAATAACAAACTGTATCTGATGTCATCCAACTGCTCTGTCATACTCTTCATTCCACTGAAAAATTGTAACTGTTGTCATCTAACTGTTCTTTCATACTCTTCATTCCACTGACAAACTGTATCTGATGTCATCCAACTGCTCTTTCATACTCTTCATTCCACTGACAAACTGTAACTGTTGTCATCTAACTGTTCTTTCATACTCTTCATTCCAATGACAAACTGTACCTGATGTCATCTAACTGCTCTTTCATACTCTTCATACCACTGACAAACTGTACCTGATGTCATTGAACTGTTATTTCATACTCTTCATTCCACTGACAAACTGTAACTGTTGTCATCTAACTGCACTTCCATACTCTTCATACCACTGACAAACTGTACCTGATGCCTTCTAACTGCTCTTTCATACTCTTCATTCCACTGACAACCTGTAACTGTTGTCATCTAACTGCACTTTCATACTCTTCATACCACTGAAAAACTGTACCTGATGTCATCTAACTGTTTTTTCATACTCTTCATTCCAATGAAAAACTGTACCTGATGTCATCTAACTGCTCTTTCATACTCTTAATACCACTGACAAACTGTACCTGATGTCATCTAACTGCTCTTTCATACTCTTCATACCACTGACAAACTGTATCTGATGTCATCCAACTGCTCTTTCATACTCTTCATTCCACTGACTAACTGTAACTGTTGTCATCTAACTGTTCTTTCATACTCTTCATTCCAATGACAAACTGTACTTGATGTCATCTAACTGCTCTTTCATACTCCTCATACCACTGACAAACTGTACCTGATGTCATCGAACTGTTCTTTCATACTCTTCATTCCACTGACAGACTGTAACTGTTGTCATCTAACTGCTCTTTCGTACTCTTCATACCACTGACAAACTGTATCTGATGTCATCTAACTACTCTTTCAGACTCTTCATACCACTAACAAACTGCATCTGATGTCATCTAACTGCTCTTTCATACTCTTCATTCCACTGACAAACTGTAACTGTTGTCATCTAAAATCACTTTCATATTCTTAATTCCACTGACAAACTGTAACTGTTGTCATCTAACTGTTCTTTCATACTCTTCATTCCACTGACAAACTGTAACTATTGTCATCGAATTGCTCTTTAATATTCTTCATTCCACTAACAAACTGTAACTGTTGTCATCTAACTGCTCTTTCGTACTCTTTATACCACTGACAAACTGTATCTGATGTCATCTAACTGCTCTTTCATACTCTTCATTCCACTGACAAACTGTAACTGTTGTCATCTAACTGCACTTTCATACTCTTAATTCCACTGACAAACTGTAACAGTTGTCATCTAACTGTTCTTTCATACTCTTCATTCCAATGACAAACTGTACTTGATGTCATCTAACTGCTCTTTCATACTCCTCATACCACTGACAAACTGTACCTGATGTCATCGAACTGTTCTTTCATACTCTTCATTCCACTGACAGACTGTAACTGTTGTCATCTAACTGCTCTTTCGTACTCTTCATACCACTGACAAACTGTATCTGATGTCATCTAACTACTCTTTCATACTCTTCATACCACTAACAAACTGCATCTGATGTCATCTAACTGCTCTTTCATACTCTTCATTCCACTGACAAACTGTAACTGTTGTCATCTAACTGCACTTTCATACTCTTATCTCCACTGACAAACTGTAACTGTTGTCATCTAACTGTTCTTTCATACTCTTCATTCCACTGACAAACTGTAACTATTGTCATCGAATTGCTCTTTAATATTCTTCATTCCACTAACAAACTGTAACTGTTGTCATCTAACTGCTCTTTCGTACTCTTTATACCACTGACAAACTGTATCTGATGTCATCTAACTGATCTTTCATACTCTTCATACCACGGACAAACTGCATCTGATGTCATCTAACTGCTCTTTCATACTCTTCATTCCACTGACAAATTGTAACTGTTGTCATCGAACTGCACTTGCATACTCTTCATACCACTGACAAGCTGTACCTGATGTCATCTAACTGCTCTTTCATACTCTTCATTCCACTGACAAACTGTAACTGTTGTCATCTAACTGCTCTTTCATACTCTTCATACCACTGAAAAACTGTACCTGATGTCATCTAACTGCTCTTTCATACTCTTCATACCACTGACAAACTGTACCTGATGTCATCTAACTGCTCTTCAATACTCTTCATCCCACTGGCAAACTGTACCTGATGTCATCTAACTGCTCTTTCATACTCTTCATTCCATTGACAAACTGTAACTGTTGTCATCTAACTGTTCTTTCATACTCTTCATTCCAATGACAAACTGTACCTGATGTCATCTAACAGCTCTTTCATACTCTTCATACCACTGACAAACTGTTCCTGATGTCATCTAACTGCTCTTTCATACTCTTCATACCACTGACAAACTGTACCTGATGTCATCTAACTGCTCTTTCATACTCTTCATTCCACTGACAAACTGTAACTGTTGTCATCGAACTGTTCTTTCATACTCTTCATTCCAATGACAAACTGTACCTGATGTCATCTAACAGCTCTTTCATACTCTTCATACCACTGAAAAACTGTACCTGATGTCATCTAACAGCTCTTTCATACTCTTCATACCACTGACAAACTGTACCTGATGTCATCTAACTGCTCTTTCATACTCTTCATACCACTGACAAACTGTACCTGATGTCATCTAACTGCTCTTTCATACTCTTCATACCACTGACAAACTGTATCTGATGTCATCCAACTGCTCTTTCATACTCTTCATTCCACTGACAAACTGTAACTGTTGTCATCTAACTGCACTTTCATACTCTTAATTCCACTGACAAACTGTAACTGTTGTCATCTAACTGTTCTTTCATACTCTTCATTCCAATGACAAACTGTACTTGATGTCATCTAACTGCTCTTTCATACTCCTCATACCACTGACAAACTGTACCTGATGTCATCGAACTGTTCTTTCATACTCTTCATTCCACTGACAGACTGTAACTGTTGTCATCTAACTGCTCTTTCGTACTCTTCATACCACTGACAAACTGTATCTGATGTCATCTAACTACTCTTTCATACTCTTCATACCACTAACAAACTGCATCTGATGTCATCTAACTGCTCTTTCATACTCTTCATTCCACTGACAAACTGTAACTGTTGTCATCTAACTGCACTTTCATACTCTTAATTCCACTGACAAACTGTAACTGTTGTCATCTAACTGTTCTTTCATACTCTTCATTCCACTGACAAACTGTAACTATTGTCATCGAATTGCTCTTTAATATTCTTCATTCCACTAACAAACTGTAACTGTTGTCATCTAACTGCTCTTTCGTACTCTTTATACCACTGACAAACTGTATCTGATGTCATCTAACTGATCTTTCATACTCTTCATACCACGGACAAACTGCATCTGATGTCATCTAACTGCTCTTTCATACTCTTCATTCCACTGACAAATTGTAACTGTTGTCATCGAACTGCACTTGCATACTCTTCATACCACTGACAAGCTGTACCTGATGTCATCTAACTGCTCTTTCATACTCTTCATTCCACTGACAAACTGTAACTGTTGTCATCTAACTGCTCTTTCATACTCTTCATACCACTGAAAAACTGTACCTGATGTCATCTAACTGCTCTTTCATACTCTTCATACCACTGACAAACTGTACCTGATGTCATCTAACTGCTCTTCAATACTCTTCATCCCACTGGCAAACTGTACCTGATGTCATCTAACTGCTCTTTCATACTCTTCATTCCATTGACAAACTGTAACTGTTGTCATCTAACTGTTCTTTCATACTCTTCATTCCAATGACAAACTGTACCTGATGTCATCTAACAGCTCTTTCATACTCTTCATACCACTGACAAACTGTTCCTGATGTCATCTAACTGCTCTTTCATACTCTTCATACCACTGACAAACTGTACCTGATGTCATCTAACTGCTCTTTCATACTCTTCATTCCACTGACAAACTGTAACTGTTGTCATCGAACTGTTCTTTCATACTCTTCATTCCAATGACAAACTGTACCTGATGTCATCTAACAGCTCTTTCATACTCTTCATACCACTGAAAAACTGTACCTGATGTCATCAAACAGCTCTTTCATACTCTTCATACCACTGACAAACTGTACCTGATGTCATCTAACTGCTCTTTCATACTCTTCATACCACTGACAAACTGTACCTGATGTCATCTAACTGCTCTTTCATACTCTTCATACCACTGACAAACTGTATCTGATGTCATCCAACTGCTCTTTCATACTCTTCATTCCACTGACGAACTGTACCTGATGTCATCTAACTGCTCTTTCATACTCTTCATTCCACTGACAAACTTTAACTGTTGTCATCTAACTACACTTTCATACTCTTCATACCACTGAAAAACTGTACCTGATGTCATATAACTGCTCTTTCATACTCTTCATACCACTGACAAACTGTACCTGATGTCATCTAACTGCTCTTCAATACTCTTTATACCACTGAAAAAGTGTACCTGATGTCATCTAACTGCTCTTTCGTACTCTTCATTCCACTAAAAAACTGTAACTGTTGTCATCTAACTGTTCTTTCATACTCTTCATTCCAATGGCAAACTGTACCTGATGTCATCTAACTGCTCTTTCATACTCTTCATACCACTGACAAACTGTACCTGATGTCATCTAACTGCTCTTTCATACTCTTCATACCACTGACAAACTGTATCTGATGTCATCCAACTGCTCTTTGATACTCTTCATTCCACTGACAAACTGTAACTCTTGTCATCTAACTGTTCTTTCATACTCTTCATTCCAATGACAAACTGTACCTGATGTCATCTAACTGCTCTTTCATACTCTTCATACCACTGACAAACTGTACCTGATGTCATTGAACTGTTCTTTCATACTCTTCATTCCACTGACAAACTGTAACTGTTGTCATCTAACTGCACTTTCATACTCTTAATTCCACTAAACAAACTGTAACTGTTGTCATCTAACTGTTCTTTCATACTCTTCATTCCACTGACAAACTGTAACTGTTGTCATCTAACTGCTCTTTCATACTCTTCATACCACTGACAAACTGTACCTGATGTCATCGAACTGTTCTTTCATACTCTTCATTCCACTGACAAACTGTAACTGTTGTCATCTAACTGCACTTTCATACTCTTCATACCACTGACAAACTGCATCTGATGTCATCTAACTGCTCTTTCATACTCTTCATTCCACTGACAAACTGTAACTGTTGTCATCTAACTGCACTTTCATACTCTTCATACCGCTGACAAACTGCATCTGATGTCATATAACTGCTCTTTAATATTCTTCATTCAACTAACAAACTGTAACTGTTGTCATCTAACTGCTCTTTTGTACTCTTCATACCACTGACAAACTTATCTGATGTCATCTAACTGCTCTTTCATACTCTTCATACCACTGACAAACTGCATCTGATTTCATCTAACTGCTCTTTCATACTCTTCATTCCACTGACAAATTGTAACTGTTGTCATCAAACTGCACTTTCATACTCTTCATACCACTGACAAGCTGTACCTGATATCATCTAACTGCTCTTTCATACTCTTCATTCCACTGACAAACTGTAACTGTTGTCATCTAACTGCACTTTCATACTCTTCATACCGCTGAAAAACGGTACCTGATGTCATCTAACTGCTCTTTCATACTCTTCATACCACTGACAAACTTTACCTGATGTCATCTAACTGCTCTTTCATACTCTTCATACCACTGACAAACTGTATCTGATGTCATCCAACTGTTCTTTCATACTCTTCATTCCACTGACAAACTGTACCTGATGTCATCTAACTGCTCTTTCATACTCTTCATTCCACTGACAAACTGTAACTTTTGTCATCTAACTACACTTTCATACTCTTCATACCACTGAAAAACTGTACCTGATGTCATCTAACTGCTCTTTCATACTCTTCATACCACTGACAAACTGTACCTGATGTCATCTAACTGCTCTTCAATACTTTTCATCCCACTGGCAAACTATACCTGATGTCATCTAACTGCTCTTTCAAACTCTTCATTCCACTGACAAACTGTAACTGTTGTCATCTAACTGTTCTTTCATACTCTTCATTCCAATGACAAACTGTACCTGATGTCACCTAACAGCTCTGTCATACTCTTCATACCACTGACAAACTGTACCTGATGTCATCTAACTGCTATTTCGTACTCTTCATTCCACTGACAAACTGTAACTGTTGTCATCTAGCTGTTCTTTCATACTCTTCATTCCAATGACAAACTGTACCTGATGTCATCTAACTGCTCTTTCATACTCTTCATACCACTGACAAACTGTACCTGATGTCATTGAACTGTTCTTTCTTACTCTTCATTCCACTGACAAACTGTAACTGTTGTCATCGAACTGCACTTTCATACTCTTCATACCACTGACAAACTGTACCTGATGTCTTCTAACTGCTCTTTCATACTCTTCATACCACTGACAAACTGTACCTGATGTCATCTAACTGCTCTTTCATACTTTTCATACCACTGACAAGCTGTACCTGATGTCATCTAACTGCTCTTTCATACTCTTCATTCAACTGACAACCTGTAACTTTTGTCATCTAACTGCACTTTCATACTCTTCATACCATTGAAAAACTGTACCTGATGTCATCTAACTGTGCTTTCATACTCTTCATTCCAATGAAAAACTGTACCTGATGTCATCTAACTGCTCTTTCATACTCTTCATACCACTGACAAACTGTACCTGATGTCATCTAACTGCTCTTTCATACTCTTCATACCACTGACAAACTGTATCTGATGTCATCCAACTGCTCTTTCATACTCTTCATTCCACTGACAAACTGTAACTGTTGTCATCTAACTGTTCTTTCATACTCTTCATTCCACTGACAAACTGTACTTGATGTCATCTAACTGCTCTTTCATACTCTTCATACCACTGACAAACTGTACTTGATGTCATCGAACTGTTCTTTCATACTCTTCATTCCACTGACAGAATGTAACTGTTGTCATCTAACTGCACTTTCATACTCTTCATACTACTGACAAACAGTAACTGTTGTCATCTAACTGCTCTTTCATACTCTTCATACCATTGACAAACTGTACCTGATGTCATCTAACTGCTCTTTCATACTCTTCATACCACTGACAAACTGTATCTGATGTCATCGAACTGTTCTTTCATACTCTTCATTCCACTGACAGACTGTAACTGTTGTCATCTAACTGCTCTCTCATACTCTTCATACCACTGACAAACTGTAACTGTTGTCATCTAACTGCTTGTTCATACTCTTCATACCACTGACAAACTGTAACTGTTGTCATCTAACTGCTCTTTCATACTCTTCATACCACTGACAAACTGTACCTGATGTCATCTAACTGCTCTTTCATACTCTTCATACCACTGACAAACTGCATCTGATGTCATCTAACTGCTATTTCATACTCTTCATACCACTGACAAACTGTACCTGATGTCATCGAACTGTTCTTTCATACCCTTCATTCCACTGACAGACTGTAATTGTTGTCATCTAACTGCTCTCTCATACTCCTCATACCACTGACAATCTGTAACTGTTGTCATCTAACTGCTTGTTCATACTCTTCATACCACTGACAAACTGTAACTGTTGTCATCTAACTGTTCTTTCATACTCTTCATTCCACTGACAAACTGTAACTGTTGTCATCGAACTGCACTTTCATACTCTTCATACCACTGACAAACTGTACCTGATGTCTTCTAACTGCTCTTTCATACTCTTCATACCACTGACAAACTGTACCTGATGTCATCTAACTGCTCTTTCATACTCTTCATACCACTGACAAGCTGTACCTGATGTCATCTAACTGCTCTTTCATACTCTTCATTCAACTGACAACCTGAACTGTTGTCATCTAACTGCACTTTCATACTCTTCATACCACTGAAAAACTGTACCTGATGTCATCTGACTGCTCTTTCATACTCTTCATACCACTGACAAACTGTACCTGATGTCATCTAACTGCTCTTTCATACTCTTCATACCACTGACAAACTGTATCTGATGTCATCCAACTGCTCTTTCATACTCTTCATACCACTGACAAACTCTACCTGATGTCATCTAACTGCTCTTTCATACTCTTCATACCACTGACAAACTGTACCTGATGTCATCTAACTGCTCTTTCATACTCTTCATTCCACTGACAAACTGTAACTGTTGTCATCGAACTGTTCTTTCATACTCTTCATTCCAATGACAAACTGTACCTGATGTCATCTAACAGATCTTTCATACTCTTCATACCACTGAAAAACTGTACCTGATGTCATCTAACAGCTCTTTCATACTCTTCATACCACTGACAAACTGTACCTGATGTCATCTAACTGCTCTTACATACTCTTCATATCACTGACAAACTGTACCTGATCATCTAACTGCTCTTTCATACTCTTCATACCACTGACAAACTGTATCTGATGTCATCCAACTGCTCTTTCATACTCTTCATTCCACTGACAAACTGTACCTGATGTCATCTAACTGCTCTTTCATACTCTTCATTCCACTGACAAACTGTAACTGTTGTCATCTAACTACACTTTCATACTCTTCATACCACTGAAAAACTGTACCTGATGTCATCTAACTGCTCTTTCATACTCTTCATACCACTGACAAACTGTACCTGATGTCATCTAACTGCTCTTCAATACTCTTTAAACCACTGACAAATTGTACCTGATGTCATCTAACTGCTCTTTCATACTCTTCATACCACTGACAAACTGTACCTGATGTCATCTAACTGCTCTTCAATTCTCTTCATCCCACTGACAAACTGTACCTGATGTCATCTAACTTCTCTTTCGTACTCTTCATTCCACTAAAAAACTGTAACTGTTGTCATCTAACTGTTCTTTCATACTCTTCATTCCAATGACAAACTGTACCTGATGTCATCTAACTGCTCTTTCATACTCTTCATACCACTGACAAACTGTACCTGCTGTCATCTAACTGCTCTTTCATACTCTTCATACCACTGACAAACTGTATCTGATGTCATCCAACTGCTCTTTGATACTCTTCATTCCACTGACAAACTGTAACTCTTGTCATCTAACTGTTCTTTCATACTTTTCATTCCAATGACAAACTGTACCTGATGTCATCTAACTGCTCTTTCATACTCTTCATACCACTGACAAACTGTACCTGATGTCATTGAACTGTTCTTTCATACTCTTCATTCCACTGACAAACTGTAACTGTTGTCATCTAACTGCACTTTCATACTCTTAATTCCACTAAACAAACTGTAACTGTTGTCATCTAACTGTTCTTTCATACTCTTCATTCCACTGACAAACTGTAACTGTTGTCATCGAACTGCACTTTCATACTCTTCATACCACTGACAAACTGTACCTGATGTCTTCTAACTGCTCTTTCATACTCTTCATACCACTGACAAACTGTACCTGATGTCATCTAACTGCTCTTTCATACTCTTCATACCACTGACAAGCTGTACCTGATGTCATCTAACTGCTCTTTCATACTCTTCATTCAACTGACAACCTGTAACTGTTGTCATCTAACTGCACTTTCATACTCTTCATACCACTGAAAAACTGTACCTGATGTCATCTAACTGTTCTTTCATACTCTTCATTCCAATGAAAAACTGTACCTGATGTCATCTAACTGCTCTTTCATACTCTTCATACCACTGACAAACTGTACCTGATGACATCTAACTGCTATTTCATACTCTTCATACCACTGGCAAACTGTATCTGATGTCATCCAACTGCTCTTTCATACTCTTCATTCCACTGACAAACTGTAACTGTTGTCATCTAACTGTTCTTTCATACTCTTCATACCACTGACAAACTGTATCTGATGTCATCCAACTGCTCTTTCATACTCTTCATTCCACTGACAAACTGTAACTGTTGTCATCTAACTGTTCTTTCATACTCTTCATACCACTGACAAACTGTACCTGATGTCATCGAACTGTTCTTTCATACTCTTCATTCCACTGACAGACTGTAACTGTTGTCATCTAACTGCACTTTCATACTCTTCATACCACTGACAAACTGTAACTGTTGTCATCTAACTGCTTGTTCATACTCTTCATACCACTGACAAACTGTAACTGTTGTCATCTAACGGCTCTTTCATACTCTTCATACCATTGACAAACTGTACCTGATGTCATCTAACTGCTCTTTCATACTCTTCATACCACTGACAAACTGTATCTGATGTCATCGAACTGTTCTTTCATACTCTTCATTCCACTGACAGACTGTAACTGTTGTCATCTAACTGCTCTCTCATACTCTTCATACCACTGACAAACTGTAACTGTTGTCATCTAACTGCTTGTTCATACTCTTCATACCACTGACAAACTGTAACTGTTGTCATCTAACTGCTCTTTCATACTCTTCATACCACTGACAAACTGTACCTGATGTCATCTAACTGCTCTTTCATACTCTTCATACCACTGACAAACTGCATCTGATGTCATCTAACTGCTCTTTCATACTCTTCATACCACTGACAACTGTACCTGATGTCATCGAACTGTTCTTTCATACTCTTCATTCCACTGACAGACTGTAACTGTTGTCATCTAACTGCTCTCTCATACTCCTCATACCACTGACAAACTGTAACTGTTGTCATCTAACTGTTCTTTCATACTCTTCATTCCAATGACAAACTGTACCTGATGTCACCTAACAGCTCTGTCATACTCTTCATACCACAGACAAACTGTACCTGATGTCATCTAACTGCTCTTTCATACACTTCATACCACTGAAAAACTGTACCTGATGTCATCTAACTGCTCTTTCATACTCTTCATTCCACTGACAAACTGTAACTGTTGTCATCTAACTGTTCTTTCATACTCTTCATTCCAATGACAAACTGTACCTGATGTCATCTAACAGCTCTTTCATACTCTTCATACCACTGAAAAACTGTACCTGATGTCATCTAACTGCTCTTTCATACTCTTCATACCACTGACAAACTGTACCTGATGTCATCTAACTGCACTTTCATACTCTTCATACCACTGACAAACTGTATCTGATGTCATCCAACTGCTCTATCATACTCTTCATTCCACTGACAAACTGTACCTGATGTCATCTAACTGCTCTTTCATACTCTTCATTCCACTGACAAACTGTAACTGTTGTCATCTAACTACACTTTCATACTCTTCATACCACTTAAAAACTGTACCTGATGTCATCTAACTGCACTTTCATACTCTTCATACCACTGACAAACTGTACCTGATGTCTTCTAACTGCTCTTTCATACTCTTCATCCCAGTGACAAACTGAACCTGATGTCATCTAACTGCTCTTTCATACTCTTCATACCACTGACAAACTGTATCTGATGTCATCCAACTGCTCTTTCATACTCTTCATTCCACTGACAAACTGTATCTGATGTCATCGAACTGTTCTTTCATACTCTTCATTCCACTGACAGACTGTAACTGTTGTCATCCAACTGCTCTTTGATACTCTTCATTCCACTGACAAACTGTAACTCTTTTCATCTAACTGTTCTTTCATACTCTTCATTCCAATGACAAACTGTACCTGATGTCATCTAACTGCTCTTTCATACTCTTCATACCACTGACAAACTGTACCTGATGTCATTGAACTGTTCTTTCATACTCTTCATTCCACTGACAAACTGTAACTGTTGTCATCTAACTGCACTTTCATACTCTTAATTCCACTAAACAAACTGTAACTGTTGTCATCCAACTGCTCTTTGATACTCTTCATTCCACTGACAAACTGTAACTCTTGTCATCTAACTGTTCTTTCATACTCTTCATTCCAATGACAAACTGTACCTGATGTCATCTAACTGCTCTTTCATACTCTTCATACCACTGACAAACTGTACCTGATGTCATTGAACTGTTCTTTCATACTCTTCATTCCACTGACAAACTGTAACTGTTGTCATCTAACTGCACTTTCATACTCTTAATTCCACTAAACAAACTGTAACTGTTGTCATCCAACTGCTCTTTGATACTCTTCATTCCACTGACAAACTGTAACTCTTGTCATCTAACTGTTCTTTCATACTCTTCATTCCAATGACAAACTGTACCTGATGTCATCTAACTGCTCTTTCATACTCTTCATACCACTGACAAACTGTACCTGATGTCATTGAACTGTTCTTTCTTACTCTTCATTCCACTGACAAACTGTAACTGTTGTCATCGAACTGCACTTTCATACTCTTCATACCACTGACAAACTGTACCTGATGTCTTCTAACTGCTCTTTCATACTCTTCATACCACTGACAAACTGTACCTGATGTCATCTAACTGCTCTTTCATACTTTTCATACCACTGACAAGCTGTACCTGATGTCATCTAACTGCTCTTTCATACTCTTCATTCAACTGACAACCTGTAACTGTTGTCATCTAACTGCACTTTCATACTCTTCATACCATTGAAAAACTGTACCTGATGTCATCTAACTGTGCTTTCATACTCTTCATTCCAATGAAAAACTGTACCTGATGTCATCTAACTGCTCTTTCATACTCTTCATACCACTGACAAACTGTACCTGATGTCATCTAACTGCTCTTTCATACTCTTCATACCACTGACAAACTGTATCTGATGTCATCCAACTGCTCTTTCATACTCTTCATTCCACTGACAAACTGTAACTGTTGTCATCTAACTGTTCTTTCATACTCTTCATTCCACTGACAAACTGTACTTGATGTCATCTAACTGCTCTTTCATACTCTTCATACCACTGACAAACTGTACTTGATGTCATCGAACTGTTCTTTCATACTCTTCATTCCACTGACAGAATGTAACTGTTGTCATCTAACTGCACTTTCATACTCTTCATACTACTGACAAACAGTAACTGTTGTCATCTAACTGCTCTTTCATACTCTTCATACCATTGACAAACTGTACCTGATGTCATCTAACTGCTCTTTCATACTCTTCATACCACTGACAAACTGTATCTGATGTCATCGAACTGTTCTTTCATACTCTTCATTCCACTGACAGACTGTAACTGTTGTCATCTAACTGCTCTCTCATACTCTTCATACCACTGACAAACTGTAACTGTTGTCATCTAACTGCTTGTTCATACTCTTCATACCACTGACAAACTGTAACTGTTGTCATCTAACTGCTCTTTCATACTCTTCATACCACTGACAAACTGTACCTGATGTCATCTAACTGCTCTTTCATACTCTTCATACCACTGACAAACTGCATCTGATGTCATCTAACTGCTATTTCATACTCTTCATACCACTGACAAACTGTACCTGATGTCATCGAACTGTTCTTTCATACCCTTCATTCCACTGACAGACTGTAATTGTTGTCATCTAACTGCTCTCTCATACTCCTCATACCACTGACAATCTGTAACTGTTGTCATCTAACTGCTTGTTCATACTCTTCATACCACTGACAAACTGTAACTGTTGTCATCTAACTGTTCTTTCATACTCTTCATTCCACTGACAAACTGTAACTGTTGTCATCGAACTGCACTTTCATACTCTTCATACCACTGACAAACTGTACCTGATGTCTTCTAACTGCTCTTTCATACTCTTCATACCACTGACAAACTGTACCTGATGTCATCTAACTGCTCTTTCATACTCTTCATACCACTGACAAGCTGTACCTGATGTCATCTAACTGCTCTTTCATACTCTTCATTCAACTGACAACCTGAACTGTTGTCATCTAACTGCACTTTCATACTCTTCATACCACTGAAAAACTGTACCTGATGTCATCTGACTGCTCTTTCATACTCTTCATACCACTGACAAACTGTACCTGATGTCATCTAACTGCTCTTTCATACTCTTCATACCACTGACAAACTGTATCTGATGTCATCCAACTGCTCTTTCATACTCTTCATACCACTGACAAACTCTACCTGATGTCATCTAACTGCTCTTTCATACTCTTCATACCACTGACAAACTGTACCTGATGTCATCTAACTGCTCTTTCATACTCTTCATTCCACTGACAAACTGTAACTGTTGTCATCGAACTGTTCTTTCATACTCTTCATTCCAATGACAAACTGTACCTGATGTCATCTAACAGATCTTTCATACTCTTCATACCACTGAAAAACTGTACCTGATGTCATCTAACAGCTCTTTCATACTCTTCATACCACTGACAAACTGTACCTGATGTCATCTAACTGCTCTTACATACTCTTCATATCACTGACAAACTGTACCTGATCATCTAACTGCTCTTTCATACTCTTCATACCACTGACAAACTGTATCTGATGTCATCCAACTGCTCTTTCATACTCTTCATTCCACTGACAAACTGTACCTGATGTCATCTAACTGCTCTTTCATACTCTTCATTCCACTGACAAACTGTAACTGTTGTCATCTAACTACACTTTCATACTCTTCATACCACTGAAAAACTGTACCTGATGTCATCTAACTGCTCTTTCATACTCTTCATACCACTGACAAACTGTACCTGATGTCATCTAACTGCTCTTCAATACTCTTTATACCACTGACAAATTGTACCTGATGTCATCTAACTGCTCTTTCATACTCTTCATACCACTGACAAACTGTACCTGATGTCATCTAACTGCTCTTCAATTCTCTTCATCCCACTGACAAACTGTACCTGATGTCATCTAACTTCTCTTTCGTACTCTTCATTCCACTAAAAAACTGTAACTGTTGTCATCTAACTGTTCTTTCATACTCTTCATTCCAATGACAAACTGTACCTGATGTCATCTAACTGCTCTTTCATACTCTTCATACCACTGACAAACTGTACCTGCTGTCATCTAACTGCTCTTTCATACTCTTCATACCACTGACAAACTGTATCTGATGTCATCCAACTGCTCTTTGATACTCTTCATTCCACTGACAAACTGTAACTCTTGTCATCTAACTGTTCTTTCATACTTTTCATTCCAATGACAAACTGTACCTGATGTCATCTAACTGCTCTTTCATACTCTTCATACCACTGACAAACTGTACCTGATGTCATTGAACTGTTCTTTCATACTCTTCATTCCACTGACAAACTGTAACTGTTGTCATCTAACTGCACTTTCATACTCTTAATTCCACTAAACAAACTGTAACTGTTGTCATCTAACTGTTCTTTCATACTCTTCATTCCACTGACAAACTGTAACTGTTGTCATCGAACTGCACTTTCATACTCTTCATACCACTGACAAACTGTACCTGATGTCTTCTAACTGCTCTTTCATACTCTTCATACCACTGACAAACTGTACCTGATGTCATCTAACTGCTCTTTCATACTCTTCATACCACTGACAAGCTGTACCTGATGTCATCTAACTGCTCTTTCATACTCTTCATTCAACTGACAACCTGTAACTGTTGTCATCTAACTGCACTTTCATACTCTTCATACCACTGAAAAACTGTACCTGATGTCATCTAACTGTTCTTTCATACTCTTCATTCCAATGAAAAACTGTACCTGATGTCATCTAACTGCTCTTTCATACTCTTCATACCACTGACAAACTGTACCTGATGACATCTAACTGCTATTTCATACTCTTCATACCACTGGCAAACTGTATCTGATGTCATCCAACTGCTCTTTCATACTCTTCATTCCACTGACAAACTGTAACTGTTGTCATCTAACTGTTCTTTCATACTCTTCATACCACTGACAAACTGTATCTGATGTCATCCAACTGCTCTTTCATACTCTTCATTCCACTGACAAACTGTAACCGTTGTCATCTAACTGTTCTTTCATACTCTTCATACCACTGACAAACTGTACCTGATGTCATCGAACTGTTCTTTCATACTCTTCATTCCACTGACAGACTGTAACTGTTGTCATCTAACTGCACTTTCATACTCTTCATACCACTGACAAACTGTAACTGTTGTCATCTAACTGCTTGTTCATACTCTTCATACCACTGACAAACTGTAACTGTTGTCATCTAACGGCTCTTTCATACTCTTCATACCATTGACAAACTGTACCTGATGTCATCTAACTGCTCTTTCATACTCTTCATACCACTGACAAACTGTATCTGATGTCATCGAACTGTTCTTTCATACTCTTCATTCCACTGACAGACTGTAACTGTTGTCATCTAACTGCTCTCTCATACTCTTCATACCACTGACAAACTGTAACTGTTGTCATCTAACTGCTTGTTCATACTCTTCATACCACTGACAAACTGTAACTGTTGTCATCTAACTGCTCTTTCATACTCTTCATACCACTGACAAACTGTACCTGATGTCATCTAACTGCTCTTTCATACTCTTCATACCACTGACAAACTGCATCTGATGTCATCTAACTGCTCTTTCATACTCTTCATACCACTGACAACTGTACCTGATGTCATCGAACTGTTCTTTCATACTCTTCATTCCACTGACAGACTGTAACTGTTGTCATCTTACTGCTCTCTCATACTCCTCATACCACTGACAATCTGTAACTGTTGTCATCTAACTGCTTGTTCATACTCTTCATACCACTGACAAACTGTAACTGTTGTCATCTAACTGTTCTTTCATACTCTTCCTTCCACTGACAAACTGTAACTGTTGTCATCGAACTGCACTTTCATACTCGTCATACCACTGACAAACTGTACCTGATGTCTTCTAACTGCTCTTTAATACTCTTCATACCACTGACAAACTGTACCTGATGTCATCTAACTGCTCTTTCATACTCTTCATACCACTGACAAGCTGTACCTGATGTCATCTAACTGCTCTTTCATACTCTTCATTCCACTGACAAACTGTAACTGTTCTCATCTAACTGTTCTTTCTTACTCTTCATTCCACTGACAACCTGTAACTGTTGTCATCTAACTGCACTTTCATACTCTTCATACCACTGAAAAACTGTACCTGATGTCATCTAACTGTTTTTTCATACTCTTCGTTCCAATGACAAACTGTACCTGATGTCATCTAACTGCTCTTTCATACTCTTCATACCACTGACAAACTGTACCTGATGTCATCTAATTGCTCTTTCATACTCTTCATACCACTGACAAACTGTATCTGATGTCATCCAACTGCTCTTTCATACTCTTCATTCCACTGACAAACTGTAACTGTTCTCATCTAACTGTTCTTTCTTACTCTTCATTCCAATGACAAACTGTACTTGATGTCATCTAACTGCTCTTTCATACTCTTCATACCACTGACAAACTGTACCTGATGTCATCGAACTGTTCTTTCATACTCTTCATTCCACTGACAGACTGTAACTGTTGTCATCTAACTGCACTTTCATACTCTTCATACCACTGACAAACTGTAACTGTTGTCATCTAACTGCTAGCTCATACTCTTCATACCACTGACAAACTGTAACTGTTGTCATCTAACTGCTCTTTCATACTCTTCATACCACTGACAAACTGTACCTGATGTCATCGAACTGTTCTTTCATACTCTTCATTCCACTGACAAACTGTAACTGTTGTCATCTAACTGCTCTCTCATACTCTTCATACCACTGACAAACTGTTACTGTTGTCATCTAACTGCTTGTTCATACTCTTCATACCACTGACAAACTGTAACTGTTGTCATCTAACTGCTCTTTCATACTCTTCATACCACTGACAAACTGTACCTGATGTCATCTAACTGCTCTTTCATACTCTTCATACCACTGCCAAACTGCATCTGATGTCATATAACTGCTCTTCCATACTCTTCATTCCACTGACAAACTGTACCTGATGTCATCTAACTGCTCTTTTATACTCTTCATACCACTGACAAACTGTACCTGTTGTCATCTAACTGCTCTTTCATATTCTTCATACCACTGACAAACTGTAACTGTTGTCATCTAACTGCTTGTTCATACTCTTCATACCACTGACAAACTGTACCTATTGTTATCTAACTGCTCTTTTATACTCTTCATTTCACTGACAAACTGTAACTGTTGTCATCGAACTGCACTTTCATACTCTTCATACCACTGAAAAACTTTACCTGATGTCATCTAACTGCTCTTTCATACTCTTCATACCACTGACAAACTGTATCTGATGTCATCTAACTGCTTTTTCATACTCTTCATTCCACTGACAAACTGTAACTGTTGTCATCGAACTACACTTTCATACTCTTCATACCACTGACAAACTGTACCTGATATCATCTAACTGCTTTTTCATACTCTTCATACCACTGACAAACTGTACCTGATGTCATCTAACTGCTCTTTCATACTCTTTATACCACGGACAAACTGTATCTGATGTCATCCATCTGCTCTTTCATACTCGTCATTCCACTGACAAACTGTCACTGTTGTCATCTAACTGCACTTTCATACTCTTCATACCACTAAAAAACTGTACCTGATGTCATCCAACTGCTCTTTCATACTCTTCATACCACTGACAAACGGAACCTGATGTCATCTAACCGCTCTTTCATACTCTTCATACCACTGACAAAATGTATCTGATGTCATCTAACTGCTCTTTCATACTCTTCATACCACTGAAAAACTGTACCTGATGTCATCTAACTGCTCTTTTATACTCTTCATACCACTGACAAACTGTACCTGTTGTCATCTAACTGCTCTTTCATATTCTTCATTCCACTGACAAACTGTACCTGATGTCATCTAACTACTCTTTCATACTCTTCATTCCACTGACAAACTGTACCTGTTGTCATCTAACTGTTCTTTCATACTCTTCATTCCACTGACAAACTGTACCTGATGTCATCTAACTACTCTTTCATACTCTTCATCCCACTGACAAACTGTACCTGATGTCATCTAACTGCTCTTTCATACTCTTCATACCCCTGAAAAACTGTACCTGATGTTATCTAACTGCTGTTTCATACTCTTCATACCATGGACAAACTGTATCTGATGTCATCTAACTGCTCTTTCATACTCTTCATACCACTGACAAACTGCATCTGATGTCATCTAACTGCCCTTTCATACAATTCATTCCACTGACAAACTGTAACTGTTGTCATCTAACTGCACTTTCATACTCTTCACACCACAAAAAAACTGTACCTATTGTTATCTAACTGCACCTTCATACTCTTCATACCACTGACAAACTGCATCTGATGTCATCTAACTGCTCTTTCATACTCCTCATTCCACTGACAAACTGTAACTGTTGTCATCTAACTACACTTTCATACTCTTCATACCACTGACAAACTCCATCTGATGTCATCTAACTGCTCTGTCATACTCTTAATTCCACTGACAAACTGTAACTGTTGTCATCGAACTGCAATGTCATACTCTTCATACCACTGACAAACTGTATCTGATGTCATCTAACTGCTCTTTCATACTCTTCATACCACTGACAAACTGCATCTGATGTCATCTAACTGCTCTCCCATACTCTTCATTCCACCGACAAACTGTAACTGTTGTCATCTAACTGCACTTTCATACTCTTCATAACACTGAAAAACTGTACCTGTTGTCATCTAACTGCACTTTCATACTCTTCATACCACTGACAAACTGCATCTGATGTCATCTAATAGCTCTTTCATACTCTTCATTCCACTGACAAACTGTAACTGATGTCATCTAACTGCACTTTCATACTCTTCATACCACTGACAAACTGCATCTGATGTCATCTAACTGCTCTTTCATACTCTTCATTCCACTGACCAACTGTACCTGGTATCATCTAACTGCTCTTTCATACTCTTCATACCACTGAAAAACAGTACCTGTTGTCATCTGACTGTTCTTTCATACTCTTCATTCCACTGACAAACTGTACCTGATGTCATCTAACTGCTCGTTCATACTCTTCATACCACTGACAAACTGTACCTATTGGCATCTAACTGCTCTTTTATAATCTTCATTCCACTGACAAATTGTAACTGTTATCATCGAAATGCAATGTCATACTCTTCATATCACTGAAAAACTGTACATGATGTAATCTAACTGCACTTTCATACTCGTCATACAGCTGAAAAACTGTACCTTATTTCATCTAACTGATCTTTCATACTCTTCATACCACTGACAAACTGCATCTGATGTCATCTAACTGCTCTTTCATACTCTTCATTCCACTGACAAACTGTAACTGTTGTCATCTAACTGAAATTTCATACTCTTCATACCATTGACAAACTGTACCTGATGTCATCTAACTGCTCTTTCATACTCTTCATTCCACTGACAAACTGTACCTGTTGTCATCTAACTGCTCTTTCATACTCTTCATACAACTGAAGAACTGTAACTGTTGTCATCTAACTGTTCTTTCATACTCTTCATTCCACTGACAAACTGTACCTGATGTCATCTAACTGCTCGTTCATACTCTTCATACTACTGACAAACTGTACCTATTGTCATCTAACTGCTCTTTTACAATCTTCATTCCACTGACAAACTGTAACTGTTGTCATCGATCTGCAATGTCATACTCTTCATACCACTGTAAAACTGTACCTGATGTCATCTAACTGCTCTTTCATACTCTTCATACCACTGACAAACTGTACCTGATGTCATCTAACTGCTCTTTCATACTCTTCATACAACTGACAAACTGTACCTGATGTCATCGAACTGTTCTTTCATACTCTTCATTCCACTGACAAACTGTAACTGTTGTCATCTAACTGCACTTTCATACTCTTCATACCACTGATAAACTGTACCTGATGTCATCTAACTGCTCTTTCATACTCTTCATACCACTGACAAACCGTACCTGATGTCATCTAACTGCTCTTTCATACTCTTCATATCAATGACAAACTGTACCTGATGTCAGCTAACTGCTCTTTCATACTCTTCATAACACTAACAAACTGTATCTGATGTCATCCAACTGCTCTTTCATACTCTTCATTCCACTGACAAACTGTAACTGTTGTCATCTAACTGTTCTTTCATACTCTTCATTCCAATGACAAACTGTACCTGATGTCATCTAACTGCTCGTTCATACTCTTCATACCACTGACAAACTGTACCTGATGTCATCTAACTGCTCTTACATACTCTTCATACCACTGACAACTGTACCTGATGTCATCTAACTGCTCTTTCATACTCTTCATACCACTGACAAACTGTACCTGATGTCATCGAACTGTTCTTTCATACTCTTCATTCCACTGACAAACTGTAACTGTTGTCATCTAACTGCACTTTCATACTCTTCATTCCACTGCCAAACTGTAACTGTTGTCATCTAACTGTTCTTTCATACTCTTCATTCCACTGACAAACTGTAACTGTTGTCATCTAACTGCACTTTCATACTCTTCATACCACTGACAAACTGCATCTGATGTCATCTAACTGCTCTTTCATACTCTTCATTCCACTGACAAACTGTAACTGTTGTCATCTAACTGCACTTTCATACTCTTCATACCACTGACAAACTGCATCTGATGTCATCTAACTGCTCTTTCATACTCTTCATTCCACTGACAAACTGTAACTGTTGTCATCTAACTGCACTTTCATACTCTTCATACCACTGACAAACTGCATCTGATGTCATATAACTGCTCTTTAATATTCTTCATTCAACTAACAAACTGTAACTGTTGTCATCTAACTGCTCTTTCGTACTCTTCATACCACTGACAAACTGTATCTGATGTCATCTAACTGATCTTTCATACTCTTCATACCACTGACAAACTGCATCTGATGTCATTTAACTGCTCTTTCATACTCTTCATTCCACTGACAAATTGTAACTGTTGTCATCAAACTGCACTTTCATACTCTTCATTCCACTGACAAGCTGTACCTGATATCATCTAACTGCTCTTTCATACTCTTCATTCCACTGACAAACTGTAACTGTTGTCATCTAACTGTTCTTTCATACTCTTCATTCCACTGACAAACTGTAACTGTTGTCATCTAACTGCACTTTCATACTCTTCATACCACTGGAAAACTGTACCTGATGTCATCTCACTGCTCTTTCATACTCTTCATACCACTGACAAACTGTACCTGATGTCATCTAACTGCTCTTTCATACTCTTCATACCACTGACAAACTGTATCTGATGTCATCCAACTGTTCTTTCATACTCTTCATTCCACTGACAAACTGTACCTGATGTCATCTAACTGCTCTTTCATACTCTTCATTCCACTGACAAACTGTAACTTTTGTCATCTAACTACATTTTCATACTCTTCATACCACTGAAAAACTGTACCTGATGTCATCTAACTGCTCTTTCATACTCTTCATACCACTGACAAACTGTACCTGATGTCATCTAACTGCTCTTCAATACTTTTCATCCCACTGGCAAACTGTACCTGATGTCATCTAACTGCTCTTTCAAACTCTTCATTCCACTGACAAACTGTAACTGTTGTCATCTAACTGTTCTTTCATACTCTTCATTCCAATGACAAACTGTACCTGATGTCATCTAACAGCTCTGTCATACTCTTCATACCACTGACAAACTGTACCTGATGTCATCTAACTGCATTTTCATACTCTTCATACCACTGAAAAACTGTACCTGATGTCATCTAACTGCTCTTTAATACTCTTCATTCCACTGACAAACTGTAACTGTTGTCATCTAACTGTTCTTTCATACTCTTCATTCCAATGACAAACTGTACCTGATGTCATCTAACAACTCTTTCATACTCTTCATACCACTGAATAACTGTACCTGATGTCATCTAACTGCTCTTTCATACTCTTCATACCACTGACAAACTGTACCTGATGTCATCTAACTGCACTTTCATACTCTTCATACCACTGACAAACTGTATCTGATATCATCCAACTGCTCTATCATACTCGTCATTCCACTGACAAACGGTACTGATGTCATCTAACTGCTTTTTCATACTCTTCATTCCACTGACAAACTGTAACTGTTGTCATCTAACTACACATTCATACTCTTCATACCACTGAAAAACTGTACCTGATGTCATCTAACTGCTCTTTCATACTCTTCATACCACTGACAAATTGTATCTGATGTCATCTAACTGCTCTTCAATACTCTTCATCCCACTGACAAACTGTACCTGATGTCATCTAACTGTTATTTCGTACTCTTCATTCCACTGACAAACTGTAACTGATGTCATCTAACTGTTCTTTCATACTCTTCATTCCAATGACAAACTGTACCTGATGTCATGTAACTGCTCTTTCATACTCTTCATACCACTGACAAACTGTACCTGATGTCATCTAACTGCTCTTTCATACTCTTCATACCACTGACAAACTGTATCTGATGTCATCCAACTGCTCTTTCATACTCTTCATTTCACTGACAAACTGTAACTGTTGTCATCTAACTGTTCTTTCATACTCTTCATTCCAATGACAAACTGTACCTGATGTCATCTAACTGCTCTTTCATACTCTTCATACCACTGACAAACTGTACCTGATGTCATTGAACTGTTCTTTCATACTCTTCATTCCACTGACAAACTGTAACTGTTGTCATCTAACTGCATTTTCATACTCTTCATTCCACTGACAAACTGTAACTGTTGTCATCCAACTGCAATTTCATACTCTTCATACCACTGACAAACTGTACCTGATGTCTTCTAACTGCTCTTTCATACTCTTCATACCACTGACAAACTGTACCTGATGTCATCTAACTGCTCTTTCATACTCTTCATACCACTGACAAGCTGTTCCTGATGTCATCTAACTGCTCTTTCATACTCTTCATTCCACTGACAACCTGTAACTGTTGTCATCTAACTGCACTTTCATACTCTTCATACCACTGAAAAACTGTTCCTGATGTCATCTAACTGTTCTTTCATACTCTTCATTCCAATTAAAAACTGTACCTGATGTCATCTACCTGCTCTTTCATACTCTTAATACCACTGACAAACTGTACCTGATGTCATCTAACTGCTCTTTCATACTCTTCATACCACTGACAAACTGTATCTGATGTCATCCAACTGCTCTTTTATACTCTTCATTCCACTGACAAACTGTAACTGTTGTCATCTAACTGTTCTTTCATACTCTTCATTCCAATGACAAACTGTACTTGATGTCATCTAACTGCTCTTTCATACTCTTCATACCACTGACAAACTGTACCTGATGTCATCGAACTGTTCTTTCATACTCTTCATTCCACTGACAGACTGTAACTGTTGTCATCTAACTGCTCATTCGTACTCTTCATACCACTGACAAACTGTATCTGATGTCATCTAACTGCTCTTTCATACTCTTCATACCACTGACAAACTGCATCTGATGTCATCTAACTGCTCTTTCATACTCTTCATTCCACTGACAAACTGTAACTGTTGTCATCTAACTGCACTTTCATACTCTTAATTCCACTGACAAACTGTAACTGTTGTCATCTAACTGTTCTTTCATACTCTTCATTCCACTGACAAACTGTAACTATTGTCATCGAATTGCTCTTTAATATTCTTCATTCCACTAACAAACTGTAACTGTTGTCATCTAACTGCTCTTTCGTACTCTTCATACCACTGACAAACTGTATCTGATGTCATCTAACTGCTCTTTCATACTCTTCATACCACTAACAAACTGCATCTGATGTCATCTAACTGCTCTTTCATAATCTTCATTCCACTGACAAATTGTAACTGTTGTCATCGAACTGCACTTTCATACTCTTCATACCGCTGACAAGCTGTACCTGATGTCATCTAACTGCTCTTTCATACTCTTCATTCCACTGACAAACTGTAACTGTTGTCATCTAACTGCACTTTCATACTCTTCATACCACTGAAAAACTGTACCTGATGTCATCTAACTGCTCTTTCATACTCTTCATACCACTGACAAACTGTACCTGATGTCATCTAACTGCTCTTCAATACTCTTCATCCCACTGGCAAACTGTACCTGATGTCATCTAACTGCTCTTTCATACTCTTCATTCCACTGACAAACTGTAACTGTTGTCATCTAACTGTTCTTTCATACTCTTCATTCCAATGACAAACTGTACCTGATGTCATCTAACAGCTCTTTCATACTCTTCATACCACTGACAAACTGTACCTGATGTCATCTAACTGCTCTTTCATACTCTTCATACCACTGACAAACTGTACCTGATGTCATCTAACTGCTCTTTCATACTCTTCATTCCACTGACAAACTGTAACTGTTGTCATCTAACTGTTCTTTCATACTCTTCATTCCAATGACAAACTGTACCTGATGTCATCTAACAGCTCTTTCATACTCTTCATAACACTGAAAAACTGTACCTGATGTCATCTAACAGCTCTTTCATACTCTTCATACCACTGACAAACTGTACCTGATGTCATCTAACTGCTCTTTCATACTCTTCATACCACTGACAAACTGTATCTGATGTCATCTAACTGCTCTTTCATACTCTTCATACCACTGACAAACTGTATCTGATGTCATCCAACTGCTCTTTCATACTCTTCATTCCACTGACAAACTGTACCTGATGTCATCTAACTGCTCTTTCATACTCTTCATTCCACTGACAAACTGTAACTGTTGTTATCTAACTACACTTTCATACTCTTCATACCACTGAAAAACTGTACCTGATGTCATCTAACTGCTCTTTCATACTCTTCATACCACTGACAAACTGTACCTGATGTCATCTAACTGCTCTTCAATACTCTTCATACCACTGAAAAACTGTACCTGATGTCATCTAACTGCTCTTTCATACACTTCATACCACTGACAAACTGTAAATGATGTCATCTAACTGCTCTTCAATACTCTTCATCCCACTGACAAACTGTACCTGATGTCATCTAACTGCTCTTTCGTACTCTTCATTCCACTAAAAAACTGTAACTGTTGTCATCTAACTGTTCTTTCATACTCTTCATTTCAAAGACAAACTGTACCTGATGTCATCTAACTGCTCTTTCATACTCTTCATACCACTGACAAACTGTACCTGATGTCATCTAACTGCTCTTTCATACTCTTCATACCACTGACAAACTGTATCTGATGTCATCCAACTGCTCTTTCATACTCTTCATTCCACTGACAAACTGTAACTGTTGTCATCTAACTGTTCTTTCATACTCTTCATTCCAATGACAAACTGTACCTGATGTCATCTAACTGCTCTTTCATACTCTTCATACCACTGACAAACTGTACCTGATGTCATTGAACTGTTCTTTCATATTCTTCATTCCACTGACAAACTGTAACTGTTGTCATCTAACTGCACTTTCATACTCCTAATTCCGCTAAACAAACTGTAACTGTTGTCATCTAACTGTTCTTTCATACTCTTCATTCCACTGACAAACTGTAACTGTTGTCATCGAACTGCACTTTCATACTCTTCATACAACTGACAAACTGTACCTGATGTCTTCTAACTGCTCTTTCATACTCTTCATACCACTGACAAACTGTACCTGATGTCATCTAACTGCTCTTTCATACTCTTCATACCACTGACAAGCTGTACCTGATGTCATCTAACTGCTCTTTCATACTCTTCATTCAACTGACAACCTGTAACTGTTGTCATCTAACTGCACTTTCATACTCTTCATACCACTGAAAAACTGTACCTGATGTCATCTAACTGTTCTTTCATACTCTTCATTCCAATGAAAAACTGTACCTGATGTCATCTAACTGCTCTTTCATACTCTTCATACCACTGACAAACTGTACCTGATGTCATCTAACTGCTCTTTCATACTCTTCATACCACTGACAAACTGTATCGAATGTCATCCAACTGCTCTTTCTTACTCTTCATTCCACTGACAAACTGTAACTGTTGTCATCTAACTGCTCTTTCATACTCTTCATACCACTGACAAACCGTACCTGATGTCATCTAACTGCTCTTTCATACTCTTCATATCACTGACAAACTGTACCTGATGTCAGCTAACTGCTCTTTCATACTCTTCATAACACTAACAAACTGTATCTGATGTCATCCAACTGCTCTTTCATACTCTTCATTCCACTGACAAACTGTAACTGTTGTCATCTAACTGTTCTTTCATACTCTTCATACCACTGACAAACTGTGCCTGATGTCATCTAACTGCTCTTACATACTCTTCATACCACTGACAACTGTACCTGATGTCATCTAACTGCTCTTTTATACTCTTCATACCACTGACAAACTGTACCTGATGTCATCGAACTGTTCTTTCATACTCTTCATTCCACTGACAAACTGTAACTGTTGTCATCTAACTGCACTTTCATACTTTTCATTCCACTGCCAAACTGTAACTGTTGTCATCTAACTGTTCTTTCATACTCTTCATTCCACTGACAAACTGTAACTGTTGTCATCTAACTGCACTTTCATACTCTTCATACCACTGACAAACTGCATCTGATGTCATCTAACTGCTCTTTCATACTCTTCATTCCACTGACAAACTGTAACTGTTGTCATCTAACTGCACTTTCATACTCTTCATACCACTGACAAACTGCATCTGATGTCATCTAACTGCTATTTCATACTCTTCATTCCACTGACAAACTGTAACTGTTGTCATCTAACTGCACTTTCATACTCTTCATACCACTGACAAACTGCATCTGATGTCATATAACTGCTCTTTAATATTCTTCATTCAACTAACAAACTGTAACTGTTGTCATCTAACTGCTCTTTCGTACTCTTCATACCACTGACAAACTGTATCTGATGTCATCTAACTGCTCTTTCATACTCTTCATACCACTGACAAACTGCATCTGATATCATTTAACTGCTCTTTCATACTCTTCATTCCACTGACAAATTGTAACTGTTGTCATCAAACTGCACTTTCATACTCTTCATTCCACTGACAAGCTGTACCTGATATCATCTAACTGCTCTTTCATACTCTTCATTCCACTGACAAACTGTAACTGTTGTCATCTAACTGCACTTTCATACTCTTCATACCACTGAAAAACTGTACCTGATGTCATCTAACTGCTCTTTCATACTCTTCATACCACTGACAAACTGTACCTGATGTCATCTAACTGCTCTTTCATACTCTTCATACCACTGACAAACTGTATCTGATGTCATCCAACTGTTCTTTCATACTCTTCATTCCACTGACAAACTGTACCTGATGTCACCTAACTGCTCTTTCATACTCTTCATTCCACTGACAAACTGTAACTTTTGTCATCTAACTACATTTTCATACTCTTCATACCACTGAAAAACTGTACCTGATGTCATCTAACTGCTCTTTCATACTCTTCATACCACTGACAAACTGTACCTGATGTCATCTAACTGCTCTTCAATACTTTTCATCCCACTGGCAAACTGTACCTGATGTCATCTAACTGCTCTTTCAAACTCTTCATTCCACTGACAAACTGTAACTGTTGTCATCTAACTGTTCTTTCATACTCTTCATTCCAATGACAAACTGTACCTGATGTCATCTAACAGCTCTGTCATACTCTTCATACCACTGACAAACTGTACCTGATGTCATCTAACTGCACTTTCATACTCTTCATACCACTGAAAAACTGTACCTGATGTCATCTAACTGCTCTTTCATACTCTTCATTCCACTGACAAACTGTAACTGTTGTCATCTAACTGTTCTTTCATACTCTTCATTCCAATGACAAACTGTACCTGATGTCATCTAACAGCTCTTTCATACTCTTCATACCACTGAATAACTGTACCTGATGTCATCTAACTGCTCTTTCATACTCTTCATACCACTGACAAACTGCATCTGATGTCATTTAACTGCTCTTTCATACTCTTCATTCCACTGACAAATTGTAACTGTTGTCATCAAACTGCACTTTAATACTCTTCATTCCACTGACAAGCTGTACCTGATATCATCTAACTGCTCTTTCATACTCTTCATTCCACTGACAAACTGTAACTGTTGTCATCTAACTGCACTTTCATACTCTTCATACCACTGAAAAACTGTACCTGATGTCATCTAACTGCTCTTTCATACTCTTCATACCACTGACAAACTGTACCTGATGTCATCTAACTGCTCTTTCATACTCTTCATACCACTGACAAACTGTATCTGATGTCATCCAACTGTTCTTTCATACTCTTCATTCCACTGACAAACTGTACCTGATGTCATCTAACTGCTCTTTCATACTCTTCATTCCACTGACAAACTGTAACTTTTGTCATCTAACTACATTTTCATACTCTTCATACCACTGAAAAACTGTACCTGATGTCATCTAACTGCTCTTTCATACTCTTCATACCACTGACAAACTGTACCTGATGTCATCTAACTGCTCTTCAATACTTTTCATCCCACTGGCAAACTGTACCTGATGTCATCTAACTGCTCTTTCAAACTCTTCATTCCACTGACAAACTGTAACTGTTGTCATCTAACTGTTCTTTCATACTCTTCATTCCAATGACAAACTGTACCTGATGTCATCGAACAGCTCTGTCATACTCTTCATACCACTGACAAACTGTACCTGATGTCATCTAACTGCATTTTCATACTCTTCATACCACTGAAAAACTGTACCTGATGTCATCTAACTGCTCTTTCATACTCTTCATTCCACTGACAAACTGTAACTGTTGTCATCTAACTGTTCTTTCATACTCTTCATTCCAATGACAAACTGTACCTGATGTCATCTAACAACTCTTTCATACTCTTCATACCACTGAATAACTGTACCTGATGTCATCTAACTGCTCTTTCATACTCTTCATACCACTGACAAACTGTACCTGATGTCATCTAACTGCACTTTCATACTCTTCATACCACTGACAAACTGTATCTGATATCATCCAACTGCTCTATCATACTCGTCTTTCCACTGACAAACGGTCCTGATGTCATCTTACTGCTTTTTCATACTCTTCATTCCACTGACAAACTGTAACTGTTGTCATCTAACTACACATTCATACTCTTCATACCACTGAAAAACTGTACCTGATGTCATCTAACTGCTCTTTCATACTCTTCATACCACTGACAAATGGTATCTGATGTCATCTAACTGCTCTTCAATACTCTTCATCCCACTGACAAACTGTACCTGATGTCATCTAACTGTTATTTCGTACTCTTCATTCCACTGACAAACTGTAACTGTTGTCATCTAACTGTTCTTTCATACTCTTCATTCCAATGACAAACTGTACCTGATGTCATGTAACTGCTCTTTCATACTCTTCATACCACTGACAAACTGTACCTGATGTCATCTAACTGCTCTTTCATACTCTTCATACCACTGACAAACTGTATCTGATGTCATCCAACTGCTCTTTCATACTCTTCATTCCACTGACAAACTGTAACTGTTGTCATCTAACTGTTCTTTCATACTCTTCATTCCAATGACAAACTGTACCTGATGTCATCTAACTGCTCTTTCATACTCTTCATACCACTGACAAACTGTACCTGATGTCATTGAACTGTTCTTTCATACTCTTCATTCCACTGACAAACTGTAACTGTTGTCATCTAACTGCATTTTCATACTTGTAATTCCACTGACAAACTGTAACTGTTGTCATCTAACTGTTCTTTCATACTCTTCATTCCACTGACAAACTGTAACTGTTGTCATCGAACTGCAATTTCATACTCTTCATACCACTGACAAACTGTACCTGATGTCTTCTAACTGCTCTTTCATACTCTTCATACCACTGACAAACTGTACCTGATGTCATCTAACTGCTCTTTCATACTCTTCATACCACTGACAAGCTGTTCCTGATGTCATCTAACTGCTCTTTCATACTCTTCATTCCACTGACAACCTGTAACTGTTGTCATCTAACTGCACTTTCATACTCTTCATACCACTGAAAAACTGTTCCTGATGTCATCTAACTGTTCTTTCATACTCTTCATTCCAATTAAAAACTGTAACTGATGTCATCTACCTGCTCTTTCATACTCTTAATACCACTGACAAACTGTACCTGATGTCATCTAACTGCTCTTTCATACTCTTCATACCACTGACAAACTGTATCTGATGTCATCCAACTGCTCTTTCATACTCTTCATTCCACTGACAAACTGTAACTGTTGTCATCTAACTGTTCTTTCATACTCTTCATTCCAATGACAAACTGTACTTGATGTCATCTAACTGCTCTTTCATACTCTTCATACCACTGACAAACTGTACCTGATGTCATCGAACTGTTCTTTCATACTCTTCATTCCACTGACAGACTGTAACTGTTGTCATCTAACTGCTCATTCGTACTCTTCATACCACTGACAAACTGTATCTGATGTCATCTAACTGCTCTTTCATACTCTTCATACCACTGACAAACTGCATCTGATGTCATCTAACTGCTCTTTCATACTCTTCATTCCACTGACAAACTGTAACTGTTGTCATCTAACTGCACTTTCATACTCTTAATTCCACTGACAAACTGTAACTGTTGTCATCTAACTGTTCTTTCATACTCTTCATTCCACTGACAAACTGTAACTATTGTCATCGAATTGCTCTTTAATATTCTTCATTCCACTAACAAACTGTAACTGTTGTCATCTAACTGCTCTTTCGTACTCTTCATACCACTGACAAACTGTATCTGATGTCATCTAACTGCTCTTTCATACTCTTCATACCACTAACAAACTGCATCTGATGTCATCTAACTGCTCTTTCATAATCTTCATTCCACTGACAAATTGTAACTGTTGTCATCGAACTGCACTTTCATACTCTTCATACCACTGACAAGCTGTACCTGATGTCATCTAACTGCTCTTTCATACTCTTCATTCCACTGACAAACTGTAACTGTTGTCATCTAACTGCACTTTCATACTCTTTATACCACTGAAAAACTGTACCTGATGTCATCTAACTGCTCTTTCATACTCTTCATACCACTGACAAACTGTACCTGATGTCATCTAACTGCTTTTCAATACTCTTCATTCCACTGGCAAACTGTACCTGATGTCATCTAACTGCTCTTTCATACTCTTCATTCCACTGACAAACTGTAACTGTTGTCATCTAACTGTTCTTTCATACTCTTCATTCCAATGACAAACTGTACCTGATGTCATCTAACAGCTCTTTCATACTCTTCATACCACTGACAAACTGTACCTGATGTCATCTAACTGCTCTTTCATACTCTTCATACCACTGACAAACTGTACCTGATGTCATCAAACTGCTCTTTCATACTCTTCATTCCAATGACAAACTGTAACTGTTGTCATCTAACTGTTCTTTCATACTCTTCATTCCAATGACAAACTGTACCTGATGTCATCTAACAGCTCTTTCATACTCTTCATAACACTGAAAAACTGTACCTGATGTCATCTAACAGCTCTTTCATACTCTTCATACCACTGACAAACTGTACCTGATGTCATCTAACTGCTCTTTCATACTCTTCATACCACTGACAAACTGTATCTGATGTCATCTAACTGCTCTTTTATACTCTTCATACCACTGACAAACTGTATCTGATGTCATCCAACTGCTCTTTCATACTCTTCATTCCACTGACAAACTGTACCTGATGTCATCTAACTGCTCTTTCATACTCTTCATTCCACTGACAAACTGTAACTGTTGTTATCTAACTACACTTTCATACTCTTCATACCACTGAAAAACTGTACTTGATGTCATCTAACTGCTCTTTCATACTCTTCATACCACTGATAAACTGTACCTGATGTCATCTAACTGCTCTTCAATACTCTTCATACCACTGAAAAACTGTACCTGATGTCATCTAACTGCTCTTTCATACACTTCATACCACTGACAAACTGTACCTGATGTCATCTAACTGCTCTTCAATACTCTTCATCCCACTGACAAACTGTACCTGATGTCATCTAACTGCTCTTTCGTACTCTTCATTCCACTAAAAAACTGTAACTGTGGTCATCTAACTGTTCTTTCATACTCTTCATTTCAACGACAAACTGTACCTGATGTCATCTAACTGCTCTTTCATACTCTTCATACCACTGACAAACTGTACCTGATGTCATCTAACTGCTCTTTCATACTCTTCATACCACTGACAAACTGTATCTGATGTCATCCAACTGCTCTTTCATACTCTTCATTCCACTGACAAACTGTAACTGTTGTCATCTAACTGTTCTTTCATACTCTTCATTCCAATGACAAACTGTACCTGATGTCATCTAACTGCTCTTTCATACTCTTCATACCACTGACAAACTGTACCTGATGTCATTGAACTGTTCTTTCATATTCTTCATTCCACTGACAAACTGTAACTGTTGTCATCTAACTGCACTTTCATACTCCTTATTCCGCTAAACAAACTGTAACTGTTGTCATCTAACTGTTCTTTCATACTCTTCATTCCACTGACAAACTGTAACTGTTGTCATCTAACTGCATTTTCATACTCTTCATACCACTGACAAACTGTACCTGATGTCTTCTAACTGCTCTTTCATACTCTTCATACCACTGACAAACTGTACCTGATGTCATCTAACTGCTCTTTCATACTCTTCATACCACTGACAAGCTGTACCTGATGTCATCTAACTGCTCTTTCATACTCTTCATTCAACTGACAACCTGTAACTGTTGTCATCTAACTGCACTTTCATACTCTTCATACCACTGAAAAACTGTACCTGATGTCATCTAACTGTTCTTTCATACTCTTCATTCCAATGACAAACTGTACCTGATGTCATCTAACTGCTCTTTCATACTCTTCATACCACTGACAAACTGTACCTGATGTCATCTAACTGCTCTTTCATACTCTTCATACCACTGACAAACTGTATCGAATGTCATCCAACTGCTCTTTCTTACTCTTCATTCCACTGACAAACTGTAACTGTTGTCATCTAACTGTTCTTTCATACTCTTCATTCCACTGACAAACTGTACTTGATGTCATCTAACTGCTCTTTCATACTCTTCATACCACTGACAAACTGTACCTGATGTCATCGAACTGTTCTTTCATACTCTTCATTCCACTGACAGACTGTAACTGTTGTCATCTAACTGCTCTCTCATACTCTTCATACCACTGACAAACTGTAACTGTTGACATCTAACTGCTGGTTCATACTCTTCATACCACTGACAAACTGTAACTGTTGTCATCTAACTGCTCTTTCATACTCTTCATACCACTGACAAACTGTACCTGATGTCATCTAACTGCTCTTTCATACTCTTCATACCACTGACAAACTGCATCTGATGTCATCTAACTGCTCTTTAATACTCTTCATTCCACTGACAAACTGTAACTGTTGTCATCTAACTGTTCTTTCATACTCTTCATTCCAATGACAAACTGTACCTGATGTCATCTAACTGCTCTTTCATACTTTTCATACCACTGACAAACTGTACCTGATGTCATTGAACTGTTCTTTCATACTCTTCATTCCACTGACAAACTGTAACTGTTGTCATCTAACTGCACTTTCATACTCTTAATTCCACTAAACAAACTGTAACTGTTGTCATCTGACTGTTCTTTCATACTCTTCATTCCACTGACAATCTGTAACTGTTGTCATCGAACTGCACTTTCATACTCTTCATACCACGGACAAACTGTACCTGATGTCTTCTATCTGCTCTTTCATACTCTTCATACCACTGACAAACTGTACCTGATGTCATCTAACTGCTCTTTCATACTCTTCATACCACTGACAAGCTGTACCTGATGTCATCTAACTGCTCTTTCATACTCTTCATTCAACTGACAACCTGTAACTGTTGTCATCTAACTGCACTTTCATACTCTTCATACCACTGAAAAACTGTACCTGATGTCATCTAACTGTTCTTTCATACTCTTCATTCCAATGAAAAAAATTACCTGATGTCATCTAACTGCTCTTTCATACTCTTCATACCACTGACAAACTGTACCAGATGTCATCTAACTGCTCTTTCATACTCTTCATACCACTGACAAACTGTATCTGATGTCATCCAACTGCTCTTTCATACTCTTCATTTCACTGACAAACAGTAACTGTTGTCATCTAAATGTTCTTTCATACTCTTCATTCCACTGACAAACTGTACTTGATGTCATCTAACTGCTCTTTCATACTCTTCATACCACTGACAAACTGTACCTGATGTCATCGAACTGTTCTTTCATACTCTTCATTCCACTGACAGACTGTAACTGTTGTCATCTAACTGCACTTTCATACTTTTCATACCACTGAAAAACTGTAACTGTTGTCATCTAACTGCTTGTTCATACTCTTCATACCACTGACAAACTGTAACTGTTGTCATCTAACTGCTCTTTCATACTCTTCATACCACTGACAAACTGTACCTGATGTCATCTAACTGCTCTTTCATACTCTTCATACCACTGACAAACTATATCTGATGTCATCGAACTGTTCTTTCATACTCTTCATTCCACTGACAGACTGTAACTGTTGTCATCTAACTGCTCTATCATACTCTTCATACCACTGACAAACTGTAACTGTTGTCATCTAACTGCTGGTTCATACTCTTCATACCACTGACAAACTGTAACTGTTGTTATCTAACTGCTCTTTCATACTCTTCATACCACTGACAAACTGTACCTGATGTCATCTAACTGCTCTTTCATACTCTTCATACCACTGACAAACTGCATCTGATGTCATCTAACTGCTCTTTCATACTCTTCATACCACTGACAAACTGTACCTGATGTCATCGAACTGTTCTTTCATACTCTTAATTCCACTGACAGACTGTAACTGTTGTCATCTAACTGCTCTCTCATACTCTTCATACCACTGACAATCTGTAACTGTTGTCTTCTAACTGCTTGTTCATACTCTTCATACCACTGACAAACTGTAACTGTTGTCATCTAACTGCTCTTTCATACTCTTCATACCACTGAAAAACTGTACCTGATGTCATCTAACAGCTCTTTCATACTCTTCATACCACTGAATAACTGTACCTGATGTCATCTAACTGCTCTTTCATACTCTTCATACCACTGACAAACTGTACCTGATGTCATCTAACTGCACTTTCATACTCTTCATACCACTGACAAACTGTATCTGATATCATCCAACTGCTCTATCATACTCGTCATTCCACTGACAAACGGTCCTGATGTCATCTAACTGCTTTTTCATACTCTTCATTCCACTGACAAACTGTAACTGTTGTCATCTAACTACACATTCATACTCTTCATACCACTGAAAAACTGTACCTGATGTCATCTAACTGCTCTTTCATACTCTTCATACCACTGACAAATTGTATCTGATGTCATCTAACTGCTCTTCAATACTCTTAATCCCACTGACAAACTGTACCTGATGTCATCTAACTGTTATTTCGTACTCTTCATTCCACTGACAAACTGTAACTGTTGTCATCTAACTGTTCTTTCATACTCTTCATTCCAATGACAAACTGTACCTGATGTCATCTAACTGCTCTTTCATACTCTTCATACCACTGACAAACTGTACCTGATGTCATCTAACTGCTCTTTCATACTCTTCATACCACTGACAAACTGTATCTGATGTCACCCAACTGCTCTTTCATACTCTTCATTCCACTGACAAACTGTAACTGTTGTCATCTAACTGTTCTTTCATACTCTTCATTCCAATGACAAACTGTACCTGATGTCATCTAACAGCTCTTTCATACTCTTCATATCACTGACAAACTGTACCTGATGTCATTGAACTGTTCTTTCATACTCTTCATTCCACTGACAAACTATAACTGTTGTCATCTAACTGCACTTTCATACTTGTAATTCCACTGACAAACTGTAACTGTTGTCATCTAACTGTTCTTTCATACTCTTCATTCCACTGACAAACTGTAACTGTTGTCATCGAACTGCAATTTCATACTCTTCATACCACTGACAAACTGTACCTGATGTCTTCTAACTGCTCTTTCATACTCTTCATACCACTGTCAAACTGTACCTGATGTCATCTAACTGCTCTTTCATACTCTTCATAACACTGACAAGCTGTTCCTGATGTCATCTAACTGCTCTTTCATACTCTTAATACCACTGACAAACTGTACCTGATGTCATCTAACTGCTCTTTCATACTCTTCATACCACTGACAAACTGTATCTGATGTCATCCAACTGCTCTTTCATACTCTTCATTCCACTGACAAACTGTAACTGTTGTCATCTAACTGTTCTTTCATACTCTTCATTCCAATGACAAACTGTACTTGATGTCATCTAACTGCTCTTTCATACTCTTCATACCACTGACAAACTGTACCTGATGTCATCGAACTGTTCTTTCATACTCTTCATTCCACTGACAGACTGTAACTGTTGTCATCTAACTGCTCTTTCGTACTCTTCATACCACTGACAAACTGTATCTGATGTCATCTAACTGCTCTTTCATACTCTTCATTCCACTGACAAACTGTAACTGTTGTCATCTAACTGCACTTTCATACTCTTAATTCCACTGACAAACTGTAACTGTTGTCATCTAACTGTTCTTTCATACTCTTCATTCCACTGACAAACTGTAACTATTGTCATCGAATTGCTCTTTAATATTCTTCATTCCACTAACAAACTGTAACTGTTTTCATCTAACTGCTCTTTCGTACTCTTCATACCACTGACAAACTGTATCTGATGTCATCTAACTGCTCTTTCATACTCTTCATACCACTAACAAACTGCATCTGATGTCATCTAACTGCTCTTTCATAATCTTCATTCCACTTACAAATTGTAACTGTTGTCATCGAACTGCACTTTCATACTCTTCATACCACTGACAAACTGTAACTGATGTCATCTAACTGCTCTTTCATACTCTTCATTCCACTGACAAACTGTAACTGTTGTCATCTAACTGCACTTTCATACTCTTCATACCATTGATAAAACTGTACCTGATGTCATCTAACTGCTCTTTCATACTCTTCATACCACTGACAAACTGTACCTGATGTCATCTAACTGCTCTTCAATACTCTTCATCCCACTGGCAAACTGTACCTGATGTCATCTAACTGCTCTTTCATACTCTTCATTCCACTGACAAACTGTAACTGTTGTCATCTAACTGTTCTTTCATACTCTTCATTCCAATGACAAACTGTACCTGATGTCATCTAACAGCTCTTTCATACTCTTCATACCACTGACAAACTGTAACTGATGTCATCTAACTGCTCTTTCATACTCTTCATACCACTGGCAAACTGTACCTGATGTCATCTAACTGCTCTTTCATACTCTTCATTCCACTGACAAACTGTAACTGTTGTCATCTAACTGTTCTTTCATACTCTTCATTCCAATGACAAACTGTACCTGATGTCATCTAACAGCTCTTTCATACTCTTCATAACACTGTAAAACTGTACCTGATGTCATCTAACAGCTCTTTCATACTCTTCATACCACTGACAAACTGTACCTGATGTCATCTAACTGCTCTTTCATACTCTTCATACCACTGACAAACTGTATCTGATGTCATCCAACTGCTCTTTCATACTCTTCATTCCACTGACAAACTGTACCTGATGTCATCTAACTGCTCTTTCATACTCTTCATTCCACTGACAAACTGTAACTGTTGTTATCTAACTACACTTTCATACTCTTCATACCACTGAAAAACTGTACCTGATGTCATCTAACTGCTCTTTCATACTCTTCATACCACTGACAAACTGTACCTGATGTCATCTAAATGCTCTTCAATACTCTTCATACCACTGAAAAACTGTACCTGATGTCATCTAACTGCTCTTTCATACTCTTCATACCATTGACAAACTGTACCTGATGTCATCTAACTGCTCTTCAATACTCTTCATCCCACTGACAAACTGTACCTGATGTCATCTAACTGCTCTTTCGTACTCTTCATTGCACTAAAAAACTGTAACTGTTGTCATCTAACTGTTCTTTCATACTCTTCATTCCAATGACAAACTGTACCTGATGTCTTCTAACTGCTCTTTCATACTCTTCATACCACTGACAAACTGTACCTAATGTCATCTAATTGCTCTTTCATACTCTTCATACCACTGACAAACTGTATCTGATGTCATCCAACTGCTCTTTCATACTCTTCATTCCACTGACAAACTGTAACTGTTGTCATCTAACTGTTCTTTCATACTCTTCATTCCAATGACAAACTGTACCTGATGTCATCTAACTGCTCTTTCATACTCTTCATACCACTGACAAACTGTACGTGATGTCATTGAACTGTTCTTTCATATTCTTCATTCCACTGACAAACTGTAACTGTTGTCATCTAACTGCACTTTCATACTCCTAATTCCGCTAAACAAACTGTAACTGTTGTCATCTAACTGTTCTTTCATACTCTTCATTCCACTGACAAACTGTAACTGTTGTCATCGAACTGCACTTTCATACTCTTCATACCACTGACAAACTGTACCTGATGTCTTCTAACTGCTCTTTCATACTCTTCATACCACTGACAAACTGTACCTGATGTCATCTAACTGCTCTTTCATACTCTTCATACCACTGACAAGCTGTACCTGATGTCATCTAACTGCTCTTTCATACTCTTCATTCAACTGACAACCTGTAACTGTTGTCATCTAACTGCACTTTCATACTCTTCATACCACTGAAAAACTGTACCTGATGTCATCTAACTGTTCTTTCATACTCTTCATTGCAATGAAAAACTGTACCTGATGTCATCTAACTGCTCTTTCATACTCTTCATACCACTGACAAACTGTACCTGATGTCATCTAACTGCTCTTTCATACTCTTCATACCACTGACAAACTGTATCGAATGTCATCCAACTGCTCTTTCTTACTCTTCATTCCACTGACAAACTGTAACTGTTGTCATCTAACTGTTCTTTCATACTCTTCATTCCACTGACAAACTGTACTTGATGTCATCTAACTGCTCTTTCATACTCTTCATACCACTGACAAACTGTACCTGATGTCATCGAACTGTTCTTTCATACTCTTCATTCCACTGACAGACTGTAACTGTTGTCATCTAACTGCACTTTCATACTTTTCATACCACTGACAAACTGTAACTGTTGTCATCTAACTGCTTGTTCATACTCTTCATACCACTGACAAACTGTAACTGTTGTCATCTAACTGCTCTTTCATACTCTTCATACCACTGACAAACTGTACCTGATGTCATCTAACTGCTCTTTCATACTCTTCATACCACTGACAAACTGTATCTGATGTCATCGAACTGTTCTTTCATACTCTTCATTCCACTGACAGACTGTAACTGTTGTCATCTAACTGCTCTCTCATACTCTTCATACCACTGACAAACTGTAACTGTTGTCATCTAACTGCTGGTTCATACTCTTCATACCACTGACAAACTGTAACTGTTGTCATCTAACTGCTCTTTCATACTCTTCATACCACTGACAAACTGTACCTGATGTCATCTAACTGCTCTTTCATACTCTTCATACCACTGACAAACTGCATCTGATGTCATCTAACTGCTCTTTCATACTCTTCATTCCACTGTCAAACTGTAACTGTTGTCATCTAACTGTTCTTTCATACTCTTCATTCCAATGACAAACTGTACCTGATGTCATCTAACTGCTCTTTCATACTCTTCATACCACTGACAAACTGTACCTGATGTCATTGAACTGTTCTTTCATACTCTTCATTCCACTGACAAACTGTAACTGTTGTCATCTAACTGCACTTTCATACTCTTAATTCCACTAAACAAACTGTAACTGTTGTCATCTTATTTTTCGTTCATACTCTTCATTCCACTGACAAACTGTAACTGTTGTCATCGAACTGCACTTTCGTATTCTTCATACCACTGACAAACTGTACCTGATGTCTTCTAACTGCTCTTTCATACTCTTCATACCACTGACAAACTGTACCTGATGTCATCTAACTGCTCTTTCATACTCTTCATACCACTGACAAGCTGTACCTGATGTCATCTAACTGCTCTTTCATACTCTTCATTCAACTGACAACCTGTAACTGTTGTCATCTAACTGCACTTTCATACTCTTCATACCACTGAAAAACTGTACCTGATGTCATCTAACTGTTCTTTCATACTCTTCATTCCAATGAAAAACTGTACCTGATGTCATCTAACTGCTCTTTCATACTCTTCATACCACCGACAAACTGTATCTGATGTCATCCAACTGCTCTTTCATACTCTTCATTTCACTGACAAACAGTAACTGTTGTCATCTAACTGTTCTTTCATACTCTTCATTCCACTGACAAACTGTACTTGATGTCATCTAACTGCTCTTTCATACTCTTCATACCACTGACAAACTGTACCTGATGTCATCGAACTGTTCTTTCATACTCTTCATTCCACTGACAGACTGTAACTGTTGTCATCTAACTGCACTTTCATACTTTTCATACCACTGAAAAACTGTAACTGTTGTCATCTAACTGCTTGTTCATACTCTTCATACCACTGACAAACTGTAACTGTTGTCATCTAACTGCTCTTTCATACTCTTCATACCACTGACAAACTGTACCTGATGTCATCTAACTGCTCTTTCATACTCTTCATACCACTGACAAACTGTATCTGATGTCATCGAACTGTTCTTTCATACTCTTCATTCCACTGACAGACTGTAACTGTTGTCATCTAACTGCTCTCTAATACTCTTCATACCACTGACAAACTGTAACTGTTGTCATCTAACTGCTGGTTCATACTCTTCATACCACTGACAAACTGTAATTGTTGTTATCTAACTGCTCTTTCATACTCTTCATACCACTGACAAACTGTACCTGATGTCATCTAACTGCTCTTTCATACTCTTCATACCACTGACAAACTGCATCTGATGTCATCTAACTGCTCATTCATACTCTTCATACCACTGACAAACTGTACCTGATGTCATCGAACTGTTCTTTCATACTCTTCATTCCACTGACAGACTGTAAATGTTGTCATCTAACTGCTCTCTCATACTCTTCATACCACTGACAATCTGTAACTGTTGTCATCTAACTGCTTGTTCATACTCTTCATACCACTGACAAACTGTAACTGTTGTCATCTAACTGTTCTTTCATACTCTTCATTCTACTGACAAACTGTAACTGTTGTCATCGAACTGCACTTTCATACCCTTCATACCACTGACAAACTGTACCTGATGTCATCTAACTGCTCTTTCATACTCTTCATTCCACTGACAACCTGTAACTGTTGTCATCTAACTGCACTTTCATACTCTTCATTCCAATGACAAACTGTACCTGATGTCATCTAACTGCTCTTTCATACTCTTCATACCACTGACAAACTGTACCTGATGTCATCTAACTGCTCTTTCATACTCTTCATTCCACTGACAAACTGTAACTGTTGTCATCTAACTGTTCTTTCATACTCTTCATTCCAATGACAAACTGTACTTGATGTCATCTAACTGCAATTTCATACTCTTCATACCACTGACAAACTGTACCTGATGTCATCGAACTGTTCTTTCATACTCTTCATTCCACTGACAGACTGTAACTGTTGTCATCTAACTGCACTTTCATACTCTTCATACCACTGACAAACTGTAACTGTTGTCATCTAACTGCTTGTTCATACTCTTCATACCACTGACAAACTGTAACTGTTGTCATCTAACTGCTCTTTCATACTCTTCATACCACTGACAAACTGTACCTGATGTCATCGAACTGTTCTTTCATACTCTTCATTCCACTGACAGACTGTAACTGTTGTCATCTAACTGCTCTCTCATACTCTTCATACCACTGACAAACTGTAACTGTTGTCATCTAACTGCTTGTTCATACTCTTCATACCACTGACAAACTGTAACTGTTGTCATCTAACTGCTCTTTCATACTCTTCATTCTACTGACAAACTGTAACTGTTGTCATCGAACTGCACTTTCATACTCTTCATACCACTGACAAACTGTACCTGATGTCATCTAACTGCTCTTTCATACTCTTCATTCCACTGACAACCTGTAACTGTTGTCATCTAACTGCACTTTCATACTCTTCATTCCAATGACAAACTGTACCTGATGTCATCTAACTGCTCTTTCATACTCTTCATACCACTGACAAACTGTACCTGATGTCATCTAACTGCTCTTTCATACTCTTCATTCCACTGACAAACTGTTACTGTTGTCATCTAACTGTTCTTTTATACTCTTCATTCCAATGACAAACTGTACTTGATGTCATCTAACTGCAATTTCATACTCTTCATACCACTGACAAACTGTACCTGATGTCATCGAACTGTTCTTTCATACTCTTCATTCCACTGACAGACTGTAACTGTTGTCATCTAATTGCACTTTCATACTCTTCATACCACTGACAAACTGTAACTGTTGTCATCTAACTGCTTGTTCATACTCTTCATACCACTGACAAACTGTAACTGTTGTCATCTAACTGCTCTTTCATACTCTTCATACCACTGACAAACTGTACCTGATGTCATCGAACTGTTCTTTCATACTCTTCATTCCACTGACAGACTGTAACTGTTGTCATCTAACTGCTCTCTCATACTCTTCATACCACTGACAAACTGTAACTGTTGTCATCTAACTGCTTGTTCATACTCTTCATACCACTGACAAACTGTAACTGTTGTCATCTAACTGCTCTTTCATACTCTTCATACCACTGACAAACTGTACCTGATGTCATCTAACTGCTCTTTCATACTCTTCATACCACTGACAAACTGTACCTGTTGTCATCTAACTGCTCTTTCATATTCTTCATACCACTGACAAACTGTAACTGTTGTCATCTAACTGCTTGTTCATACTCTTCATACCACTGACAAACTGTACCTATTGTTATCTAACTGCTCTTTTATACTCTTCATTTCACTGACAAACTGTAACTGTTGTCATCGAACTGCACTTTCATACTCTTCATACCACTGAAAAACTGTACCTGATGTCATCTAACTGCTCTTTCATACTCTTCATACCACTGACAAACTGTATCTAATGTCATCTAACTGCTTTTTCATACTCTTCATTCCACTGACAAACTGTAACTGTTGTCATCGAACTACACTTTCATACTCTTCATACCACTGACAAACTGTACCTGATGTCATCTAACTGCTCTTTCATACTCTTCATTCCACTGACAAACTGTATCTGATGTCATCTAACTGCTCTTTCATACTCTTCATTCCACTGACAAACTGTACCTGATATCATCTAACTGCTCTTTCATACTCTTCATACCACTGACAAACTGTATCTGATGTCATCTAACTTCTTTGTCATACATTTTCAGTTATTATGACATAATTGTCAAACTTTTCATATCACCACATATTACAATTAAAGAGGAGAGGTAACGATTGTTTGACTATAATGACAATAGTGCGAACTAAAAATTAGAATGAAATGTTTCATTTTCGTTTCGCTGAGACACGAACATAGTTAGTTAGAGATGACAAAAAGTAACATAAATCATCTCGAGTAATATGAGGTCAAGTTGAAACGATGAGACACGAACATAGTTAGTTAGTGAGTGACAAAATGTAACATAAATCATTTCGGGTAATATGAGGTCGAGGTGAAAGAATGAACGCACATCATGATTACTAACACACACATTAATAATTAAATGAGGACGATGAATTTATATTTCCTTCATTTGACAAAACTAGTGTTTTGTACTATGAGACTTATGAATGATAACTGTAAGTTTTTGTCATAGTAACAAAATAGTATTCAAAATAAGGTATATATTCATCAATAATCATTATGGTTTCTCCAGAAACCGCATAATCTATAATTGGTTTGGCAACTGATTGACAGAATCTAATTCTTCCTGGGGTTGTGGTTACCAGTTTAGTATATACTATGTACTAGTATCCAAATGAAACAAGCGCCGTCTGGTATCCATACAGTAGAGAGATACATACACGTGAAGAATGTCTCCAAGTAAGCAAATACATATATTTCATTTCTTAAATTTGCCTAAAGAGCAAACATTATTTTATTTCTTAAATTTACCTAAAACAAGTATTTTTAAAATGTATATGATAATATATCTGAATATGTGTATTTATCAATTCATCGTACTCGTACTTCTAGGGGCCTGAACATATTGTTTACCTCCAGAGCTTACGTTTAACATATATATCTATTCAGATAACAAAGTAGCTGCTCTTGGGCAACTAACAATAAAGTAACAATAGGGTAGGAGTGAGGTTTATTTTAACCTAGAGCATTTTTAACTCAACTCCCCCCCCCCCCACCCCATCACCACCACCCACACCAACACCCCACAGATAGGGGCCTTTAGCCACTGACCGTTTCAAGGGCGGTACCCCTATTTTCAAAACTTCTATGTTTATTTTTTCCAGTATTTATCCTTGTAGATGTTGATTGTTTCGATAGCGTGTTTATGGTTGACCTGTTTTGTAAATGCTACATTCACTGTTCGACCGTTATACCTAGTTGAGTTACTATCATTATGTTAACCCCTTATGTAAATGTTCAACATTATCTTCCATTATCCAGTACGAAGAGCCTGTGTGTTTTGTTGGTCGCCATCCTTGGTCTGGCTATTGTAAAATGCTATTATAAGGATTACAGATATGGCGGTATGTGTGGGGGCTACGGATATGGTGGTATGGGTGGGGGCTACGGATGTTGCGGTATGGGTGGCGGCTACGGATCTGTATATGGCGGATACGGAGGGCTTGGATCCATGTACGGAGGTTACGGTTCCATGTACGGAGGATACGGTTCGATGTATGGTGGATACGGTTCGATGTACGGCGGATTAGGTTCCATGTACGGAGGATATGGATCTATGTACGGAGGTTACGGAAGATATGGATATCCATACAAACATATAGGTCAGTATAAGTTTCGTAAACTACACACGTTTGAATTTAATTCTAAACGCACTTTTGTGTATAGGTTCACTGTGCTCTTCAGTACATTTTAATAACATCATTTACATAATGACCAATATCGTTGACTAGTCTAACGAGTAGCTTTGTTTGTTGGTATTGAAAGAAATTACGTTATCTACACGCATATATTGATTAACCATTTAAAGAGTGAACATTGTCTTCTGTTTCAGGGTTTCCACTCAAGAAGTATTAAAAAAGACATGTTCTGTGATTACCGGACCTTGATCACCCTCGCTTATCCAGAAACTGCCTGACAGTACTTTGTAATATTTTTTGTTTTAGTTTGCTATGAATAAAGTAATAAACTCAAACCTGTTTACATATTATTTTTTTATATTTCATAACCCACGATAACCAATGGACTAAAAGTAGCCATAAAATATAGATATTAAAAAACACACAGAAACAGGAACATAAAAGGCCAAATAAGACATCATTAACACAAAAGGGTTGACATTAAGGTTACCGCCTTGGAACGGTCAGTGGCAAAAGAGGCCGCTGGGGGTATAAAGCAGGTTCTACGGTGCATCAAAATCACGCTTACCCTACGGTGAACCCAATAAAACGAGACAGTGTAAATAAAGAAATCCCCGCCATGAACTATTCTCTAACCAAAAAGGCAGCATTGATAGGCGATATAACTAAAACACAAAGATGCACGTGTATATATAAATACAAACAACAATAGCATAGAAAGCCACAAAGAAGGTACTCGATGACTTGGCAGAAGCCAGAGCAACAAGAGAATTAACCATTGAGGGCACGACAGACATCTAACGGTCACCGTCCTTTTGGACTTTAAGTAGACGTCATCATAGGGCCCACATCCTGTCCGGTCATCGAGCTATCAAAGAGGAAAGCATAGTGGCGAACTGTAAATGGGTCCACCACCAAGCATGCAGCGCGTTGCCCAAATGATAGGGTCATAACCTCTTTTGACAAACTTTTAACAAGTTGAACAAAGGTAGTATAAAAGTGATCATGACCGAGGATCTTACGAAGTTGGTAAATCACGTCACCATAGAAGTCAGGTTGTGATAGTCCTTGTCGCAGAAGAGTTCTTAAATTACTTTTATATTTGGAAAGAAGATCAGGATTACGATATTATAATTTTGCAAATATTTTACGAAGTTTATGATAACGGTGACCCTGATGGAGTACCTTTTTAGTTATACAAAAATTACGAATATTAAAGTCCTCAACTCGAGTACAAGCTCTAGAAAAATGAATAAGTTGAGATATATAGACCCTAAATATATTATAACATTCTTGAAATTCCGAATTTAAATTTAAATCAAACAATATTTTGATGTTCGGCGGGGATTTCTTTATTTACACTTTCCTGTTTTAATTGGATAACAGTAGGGTAAGTTGAGGTTTGGTGCACCCTAGAACCGGTTTATACCCCCAGTGGCCTATTTTGCCACTGACCGTTCCAAGGCGGTAGCCCTATAGTTTGTTTAAGTGTTTTATGGTTGACTGTCCTCCTTGAATGCTACTTTGACTGTCCGATACTTTTATATTTCTTTACACTGACAGAATAACAGATATGTAATATTATTTAATGAAAGAATGGCGAATCAATCGTTTTATCCTGAATTTCAAAAATGTGGTGTGAAGTCACCATAAGCTTCTCAACAAAAGTGGTAAACATATTTAGATAAAGGCGTACATGCGGAAGACTGGACTATATTTTGTTTTGCAAGCAGTCTTTTACTGATACCTATCTTCAATACTAAGAATTCAAGATCTTGCATCGAACACGTTTTACTAATACAAATTATATAAATTCAACATGTCGGAAGCCGAACTATGCACTTTTTGTAACAATTCTAACGAAACCGACGTGCATCCTAGAACCCCCAGCGGCCTTTTTGCCACTGACCGTTCCAAGGCGGTAGCCCTATTATCAACCCTTTTGTGTTTGTCTTATTTGACCTTTTTAAATGTGTTTTTTGTTTCTGTATGTGTTTGTGGTCGACAGTCGTCCTTGAATGCTGCCTTCCCTGTTCCTTTTTATATTTATATATCTATATATACAATTGTTTTTTGAATGTATGTTCTCCAGAAGTAGTATTATACAACTTTGTAATTTTTAAAGGAAAAATGTATAATTTTAAAAGCAGAAAACATCGTTCTAAGGATACGTTGCAGAACAACTATTGACAATATCATCTAAAGTAATAAAGTAATACATTCATGTAAATTGAAAAAATGGATGCAATTAAATCGAGTCTGTTTCTTTTTTCGTTTGGTTGTTGTTGCTACCAAAGGATCTCCTGTGTCAGTATGTATTAAAAAATGAGATATAGGGTCCTATAGAAACCAAAGCGTCCGAACGCAATGGCATCGTAGGTCTGCACTGTACTGCAAACAAGGACTTGATAATACAAAGAAAGAGACAAAAAAACAACAGAAAGGGTGGTGAAGACAGGGTTACATTCAAGTTCTACGTATCCGTAATGTATTTTTTAGTGGTCTTTTAGGATCAGCGAACCAAATCTATGATCCCAATATAGGTGGCTTTGAAGTAAAATACCGCTTAAGTCGGTGCTAGCGGGCGTTAGAGGTGTTGCTTCTTTCATTATCTCTCATGAACAGATTCAATAAAACAGAGTCTGCTACCGTATGCTCTTGGTTGTTTTTGTTGTTTCCAAGGACATCCCTTACCATGATTTATCTCCAATATTTCTGTCTTTCAGAACAAATTAAACGAGATATGATTAATCGAATTGCCTTTTCAAAATATGTGCATCCCGTAGCAAAGCAGACACAATTAAAATGGAACAGAGTTAAAGATATATATGAAAGATAACTGTTAATCAGATAGTTAAAATATCAAATGATAAAGCATTTAAACACATGTTGTGTCTTAAAGAAGTTGCTCGTTTATTTGTTATTATTTAGTAGGACTAATTTCGTAAGATTTGAACGTATTATTTGAAAGATTACCTGTACACTTGGTATTTGAATAAAATGTTAAAAAAAACTAAATTACAAAAATAAAGCAACAACAACAAAACAACAAAAAACAACAAACATCCAAAAGAACAAAAACAGAAGTACTCACAAATGTAATTAACAAACGCATATATGTAATAGAAATAATAAGACGTCATCACAAATCTGTAATTGTGCGGTTTGCGCAAACCATTATTGACGAAGAGATCATTAATTATATGTTTAAATGACTATTTACTAATGAAGTTACTACCACAACAAATGTATACGTCATACAGCAAAGTCATACAGCAAAGTCATATGCACTAATTAAGGAAATACAACACTGTCATACAAATAGATTAGTTATTACGAGAAAGTCACGTTATTTCTCATCTACCTAAGCTGTTCCGAAGCCTTTTTCATTGACAGTCTTAAATCATCGCGGTTACCATCACTTATCAACAATATACAGGTATTGTTGTGAATAATTTCATCAAAAAGCAGGACAATGTTTTCTGTTTAGTTAGAAAATAGAAGTTGAGCGTGACAGGTTAATCTTTTTCTACATCTTCATTATATACCAGCATATTATGCTCGTGGCCATCTATCAATATCATAAGCTGTACTAACGTATTTGTTTTAGATCATGGCGGGGATTTCTTTATTTACACTGTCCTGTTTTAATGGGATGACCGTAGGATAAGTGTGAGGTTTTGCCTACTTTGCCACTGACCGTTCCAAGGCGGTAGCCCTATTGGCAACCCTTTTGTATTTGTGATGTCGTTTGCTTTTATTATTACTTTTGCCTTCTTGTTTGTCTGTTTGCATGTTTGATTTTGTGTTTTGTGGTTGACTGTCCACCTTGAATGCTACTTTCCCTGTCCGATCTTTTTATATTTCTGAAAAAAATGTTCTGGCCCTTGAATTGCTGAAAAAATGTATCCTGGTTTCGGAATCTTCAGCTGTGAACTCACGAGTAAACTTCAAAACATCTTCAGAAAGTTGTGCAAACTGTGTCGGCCATTTTAGTAAATGTTCACTGGTTAATTATAAACAGTAATTATACTGGGGTGACATTACAAACAAAATACTATCATTCAGTGACTCACTCCATGGAGACCAGGGGCATAGCCAGAGCCTTTTGGAGGATACGCCCTGGGAGAGGGTGAGGGAGGGGGTGTGCGTGCAATTTCGGAGGTTTGTGGCTTCATTTGAGCGAGATGTTGGAGGCTCTCGCCTCCATTCATTGAGTTTTTAATAGTGCCTCACCCCCTACCCTCCTTCAATTTTTATTGCAGATTTTAAAAAATAAGCACTTTTATTTTTTCACATTCGATTTTCTAGAGTACACCCGGGCGTACAGGAGTATGCCTAAATACGCCCCTGGAGACATTACAAGCGATATGCGATATTACAAAAATGGGAAAATAACACTCTATGAACATTTAACATGGATGTTTGACAGGAGGAATATTATTAATAAATATGGTATCAGTGGTCATGGCAGTAATAAATGTAGTATGCATAGCTCATGGTAGTAATACATTGGGTATTCAGTGTTCATGGTAGAAATGAATGGGGTATTCAGTGGTCATGGTAGTAATAAATGTGGTATTTAGTCTTAGTAGTCATGGTAGTACTAAATGTGATATAGAGTGGTCATGTTAGTAATACTTGCAATATACAGTGGTCATGGTAGTAGAAAAATGAGGTAAAGAGTAGCCATGATAGTTATACATGTGATGTACTTTGGATATGTTTGTAATCAATTTGGTATGCAGTGGTCATGATAGTATTACAATACAAGGGTCCTGGTACTTGTGCGATGGACTTTGTGAATATCATCAACAAGTAAGTGGACTTAAGAAGCAGCGGGGAGGGGAAGTAAAGTGTTACTGAATTGGGAAAAAAACACAGAAATAATACAATATTTTCATTGTGGGGTGGGGGTGAGAGGAGTGTGTTGGGGAGGGGCTGGAAGAGAACAGGATTGATGCAGACTTGATAACTGAAGAGAAACCAAATACAATATAATAAATATTTGTCTATCTGGGGTGATGGTGCTGGTGGTATAGGAGTTGGAAGGTGTGGGGTTTATGGGGCTATCTGGGGTGATAGTGGTTGTGGTATAGGAGTGGGAAGGTGTGGGGTTTATGGGACTTATGACATTTACAAGCTTACCGTTGTTATTGGATGTATGCAGTGAGTTTCATTGAAATATATGAAGCTGCTTAAAAAACTTTAACAAAGAAAATATCATCTGGCCAAAATAGAAACATGATTGTGTCTGTAAGTGATGACACTTGTCAAGCTCCTTTGGCAGATATATATGGCTAGTGGGTATTGAAATAAATGGACTTGCCATCAAATAAAATAAAAGCAATTCTAAGTCGAAAATAGGCTACACATCTTCTAAAATACAATACAAAAAATATTTATCCAGAAAAGGGCCATTATTTTGCTAAAATGCAATACAGAGTTATGGAACATGTGTCTGCTAGCATTCATGCTTTACTGAAGTTGTATTAATAATTAACAATCACCATTGAAATAAAGGAATTGCCTATAACCTTAACCAGGGTTTTGAAGTCGAAGGAAGAACATAACTTTGCTTAAATGCAATACAGAGTTAATATGGAATATGTGTCTACTAGTGCCCTTGATATTCCAAGCTTTAATGAAGTTTTGTTGATATACGACTTGAAGTGGACTTGTCAAAAAAGAACTTAAACCAGAAATCCAAAGTAAGAAAAAGGCCATGCTTTTGCTTAAATGCCATACAGAGTTATGGAACATGTGTCTACCAGTGTTCTTGATGGTACTGATGACATATTTCAAGTTTCACTGACCAGTGGTTGCTGAAATAAAAGGACTTGGCCAACAACTGAAAATCTACAACGGCTCTTCTTATTCTACGAATAGTAAAACTTCAAAAAAAAATATTCTGGCTTTCAAGTTGACGGGGAAAAAAAATCTGGCCATTGATATATAAAAATATTCCGGGTCAAAGGAAAATCCCAGAATTAAAGAATTAAATCTCGATACAAACATTTTTGGCAGATATGACACCACTAAATATTTCCTATACACCTTTCCCCTAAATAGGATACTGTGAAACAACTGTTTGTGTAACACTTACACATAAACTAATATTCCTGAGCATACACACTCGACTTGGTAGCATTAAACTAGCACCAATCTTGATTTTAGTGGTATTTATGTAACTGAGTAATAAGCCTGGAATGGAATCTTATCTGTAATGTGATTTCATTCGAAAAGAAACTTATGGTGTGACTGTTTTCTGTTGTTGTTTCCTGACAATAAAGAGTGTTTATGCTGACCTTACATTATTAACCTATACTCACTCCTGAGTTGCGCTCTATTTGATGTAAATTCAAAGTATACACTTCAACGGAATAAAAAAAAAGAGATACACCGATATGAAATTGAAATGGCCGTTTATTTAGTAAATGACATAATTGAAAGTTATTCAAATCATATCTTAAAACACTCATGGTATATATTTTATTTCCAATTTCCAATAGGCTTAAAAGCCCGTAAGGATACAACATACAATTTCACAAAGCATGTCAACAGTGTAGGTATTACAAAAAATTAATGTCCAGCTATAAAAATGCAGTTTATCTTAACTGAACTGATACAATAAGGCGAATATATAACACATCCTTACATAAATCAATTACAATTATTAGTAATGTAAGTATTATAAAAAAACATTTATCTAACAGTAAGTTATTATTTATGCTGACCTTACATTATTAACCTATACTCACTCCTGAGTTGCGATATATTTAATGTAAATTCAAAGTATACACTTTTAATGGAATAACTAACAGAGATACACCGATATGAAATAGAATCGGCCATTTATTTAGTAAATGGCATAATTGAAAAGTTATTTAAATCATATCTTAAAACACTCATGTATAAGATTTCGTGTATTAAATTTGAATGAATAACATCAAAGGTGGGGGACGAATATAAACGCCACATATTGCTGAGATATCTACCTCAGGTTAAACGTCGTTTGAGAAAGTGTACGAAAGCTTTAGAAGTAATGAGACACAGATGAACATGGATTGTTTCACTATTTATTTAATAGTGCCACTATTCACAGGTCTACAACCATACGCTGCTATAATTAGGTATGATGTATTTAATAGTACCACTATTCACAGGTCTACAACCATACGCTGCTATAACTAGGTATGATGTATTTAATAGTACCACTATTCACAGGTTTACAACCATACGCTGCTATTACTAGGTATGATGTATTTAATAGTACCACTATTCACAGGTTTACAACCATACGCTGCTATTACTAGGTATGATGTATTTAATAGTACCACTATTCACAGGTTTACAACCATACGCTGCTATTACTAGGTATGATGTATTTAATAGTACCACTATTCACAGGTCTACAACCATACGCTGCTATAACTAGGTATGATGTATTTAATAGTACCACTATTCACAGGTCTACAACCATACGCTGCTATAACTAGGTATGATGTATTTAATAGTACCACTATTCACAGGTTTACAACCATACGCTGCTATTACTAGGTATGATGTATTTAATAGTACCACTATTCACAGGTCTACAACCATACGCTGCTATAACTAGGTATGATGTATTTAATAGTACCACTATTCACAGGTCTACAACCATACGCTGCTATAATTAGGTATGATGTATTTAATAGTACCACTATTCACAGGTCTACAACCATACGCTGCTATAATTAGGTATGATGTATTTAATAGTGCCACTATTCACAGGTCTACAACCATACGCTGCTATAACTAGGTATGATGTATTTAATAGTACCACTATTCACAGGTCTACAACCATACGCTGCTATAACTAGGTATGATGTATTTAATAGTACCACTATTCACAGGTCTACAACCATACGCTGCTATAATTAGGTATGATGTATTTAATTGTGCCACTATTCACAGGTCTACAACCATACGCTGCTATAATTAGGTATGATGTATTTAATAGTGCCACTATTCACAGGTCTACAACCATACGCTGCTATAATTAGGTATGATGTATTTAATAGTACCACTATTCACAGGTCTACAACCATACGCTGCTATAATTAGGTATGATGTATTTAATAGTACCACTATTCACAGGTCTACAATCATACGCTGCTATAACTAGGTATGATGTATTTAATAGTGCCACTATTCACAGGTCTACAACCATACGCTGCTATAACTAGGTATGATGTATTTAATAGTGCCACTATTCACAGGTCTACAACCATACGCTGCTATAACTAGGTATGATGTATTTAATAGTGCCACTATTCACAGGTCTACAACCATACGCTGCTATAACTAGGTATGATGTATTTAATAGTACCACTATTCACAGGTCTACAACCATACGCTGCTATAATTAGGTATGATGTATTTAATAGTACCACTATTCACAGGTCTACAACCATACGCTGCTATAATTAGGTATGATGTATTTAATAGTACCACTATTCACAGGTCTACAACCATACGCTGCTATAATTAGGTATGATGTATTTAATAGTACCACTATTCACAGGTCTACAATCATACGCTGCTATAACTAGGTATGATGTATTTAATAGTGCCACTATTCACAGGTCTACAACCATACGCTGCTATAACTAGGTATGATGTATTTAATAGTGCCACTATTCACAGGTCTACAACCATACGCTGCTATAACTAGGTATGATGTATTTAATAGTGCCACTATTCACAGGTCTACAACCATACGCTGCTATAACTAGGTATGATGTATTTAATAGTACCACTATTCACAGGTCTACAATCATACGCTGCTATAATTAGGTATGATGTATTTAATAGTACCACTATTCACAGGTCTACAATCATACGCTGCTATAACTAGGTATGATGTATTTAATAGTACCACTATTCACAGGTCTACAACCATACGCTGCTATAACTAGGTAGGATGTATTTAATAGTACCACTTTTCACAGGTCTACAACCATACGCTGCTATTACTAGGTATGATGTATTTAATAGTACCACTATTCACAGGTCTACAATCATACGCTGCTATAACTAGGTATGATGTATTTAATAGTACCACTATTCACAGGTCTACAACCATACGCTGCTATAACTAGGTATGATGTATTTAATAGTGCCACTATTCACAGGTCTACAACCATACGCTGCTATAACTAGGTATGATGTATTTAATAGTACCACTATTCACAGGTCTACAATCATACGCTGCTATAACTAGGTATGATGTATTTAATAGTACCACTATTCACAGGTCTACAATCATACGCTGCTATAACTAGGTATGATGTATTTAATAGTACCACTATTCACAGGTCTACAACCATACGCTGCTATAATTAGGTATGATGTATTTACTAGCGCCAATATTCACAGGTCTACAACCATACGCTGCTATAACTAGGTAGGATGTATTTAATAGTACCACTTTTCACAGGTCTACAACCATACGCTGCTATAACTAGGTATGATGTATTTAATAGTGCCACTATTCACAGGTTTACAACCATACGCTGCTATTACTAGGTATGATGTTTTTAATAGTACCACTATTCACAGGTCTACAACCATACGCTGCTATAACTAGGTATGATGTATTTAATAGTGCCACTATTCACAGGTCTACAACCATACGCTGCTATAATTAGGTATGATGTATTTAATAGTGCCACTATTCACAGGTCTACAACCATACGCTGCTATAACTAGGTATGATGTATTTAATAGTGCCACTATTCACAGGTCTACAACCATACGCTGCTATAATTAGGTATGATGTATTTAATAGTGCCACTATTCACAGGTCTACAACCATACCCTGCTATAATTAGGTATGATGCCACAAATTTTGAGGGATTTGTTTTGAAATAAAAAAAAAATGGCGTAATTATTTTTGGCAAATTCAGAGTCCTGCTTGTAATTACAATGCATATTTTCTTGATGTCTCTTGCCTGTGCTCAACATTTGACCATTTTGATATGGTGAAGTTACAAGAATATCATTTGGTATGACAATTCAGACGCAAAGAATAAACCATTGTGGATTTCAGATTACTGTCTTTTATATTATTTTTTTTCAAATGTCGGCAATAACTGTTCGATTTGCAAAAATTATGTATTTATGAGCAAGTTTCCAACATGACAATACAAATCTTCATTTCAGAAACATATGTACAAGTCGTGTTCTCTTAAAGGTTTACTGCCACCAATTGCGTATTAACCTCTAATGTGTAGTCGAATGTAGTTCCTATTATAGAAGTAATCCCTCTTTTTGGTTGGAAAGGAACATTATGGCCCATTTCTGTTCGATTTTGGTGTTGTTTGTATAAGCATGGTATTCATAAGCTTTTAATGGATTATTGATGAACATTTTACAGCTTTCGATTCACAATTGTTGGTGATTTGTCAAGCTGAAATATATTTTCTAAATGGAAAGTACACTGCTGCATTAGCCATACTTGATTTGAAGTGGCAGCAAATCATTAACAGACGACATGTTTAACATTGATGTCTATGGGGATAGTAACTGATGGCTTCATACCATTAGTGTGGTATACTGCTCGGCAAATATATAGGTATTAACATCTATATTTTGTGATAGGAACGAAAATAAATAAAAATATAGTAATACATATTCATACATCTATTTCATTCATTCATGAAATAAAATAATACAATTTAAACATAGATTTACATGAATTACATACACAGATTTACGTTATCTAAATATATACAGTATCTACAATTTGATCAGAATTAAAATCTTAATATTGAAAATTGTACCAATTTTTTAAACGTTTCGCTATATATTCTATAAAGTTATTTCCTACAGTTATTTATGCGAATATCTTTCGCGCATACTGGTCTCAGAGCGGCTATGTACACAGATATCATACTTTTTATACATTGTATATATTGTTCACTATATTTCATAAGTATGAACCCAATTAAATGTTTAGGTAATAAAGACCTTTGTTGACACTGAAATCAAATGGATGACATTATTTGTTAAAGACCATGAAGTGATGTATTGTGTTTAGCCGTTGTAGCTTTCATACTTAGCGCAGTACTTAAGCATTTACATAAAACATTCTATATTTCTGTCCAGATCTCGATGATTGTGTATTATTTTTACACATGTAGACTCCATTTAAATAAAAAGGGGTATGTAGATGTTAACAGTTAAAGACTAAGACCATGCCTCCTAAAGCCATCGATTTTCAGAAATATTAGGGTTATAATTCTTCTTTTCTCAAAAAGATTTACCGCGACAAATATGTTTTATTTCATTATTTTAAGTACACGATATGTTCAAACAATACAGAAGTGTTGAAAGAAATCGATGTATAGGATATTTTTTTTCTTCTCCTTTTCACCCTAAAATCTGCCATTGTTTTCCGAGGCTCCAATGCAGTAGCATTTTTATACTTCATACTCTTTAATACAAATCCTCTCACAATATTTTAGTCCAAAAACATCCAACAATAATTTACAATGTCTCATTTACTTAAACTTTATACTGATGAACAACTATCAATCTCACAAGTCAATCTCAATCTCATACAAGTAAATATAGCATTCACAATAAGTATACAAAAAAAAGGAAATGCAGCTTTCGCAGAACACAGTAAACCCAAAAACACGCAAAACGACATACATTAATGGCAATGTTAATAACGAATAAAGGCATATGACATCACAAACACAAAAAGGGTTGACAATAGGGCTACCGTCTTGGAATGTCGAACAGGAAATCTATGATTCAAGGACCACAGTCAAACAACAAACACGCATATCAAAACATAATACTTACAATGAATATGAATAAAAGGCAAACTGTGACATCAAAAACGTAAAAGGGTTGAAATTAGGGCTACCGTCTTGGAACGGTCAGAGGCAGAAAAATACCGCTGTGGGCTTAAACGAGGATCTAGGTTGGACCAAACTCTTACCTTATTGTCATCACAACATAACCAACAAAGCAGCATTAATAATATATAAATACATAAGCAATAACACAGAGTTTTCCAGAAACATCTACATGTCACCAGTTTAAATAACCTCGAATGTCGCAAAATCAGTAATAAAATGCACATGCAACATCATAAACAAACATACTCATAAACAATTATTTTCATTGCTATGCAAATAAATATAAAGGTCTACCAGTAAATGTAGCATTCAAGGACCACAGTCAATTAAATCCAAGCAAAGAAACAGAAAACTATAACAAACACAAATCATAACTCTAATGTATATTGCGGGTCATAAGGTTAACACCAGAACGAGGCAGAAAGACTGTCTGCCTAGCAGGTATATTCAGTTTAGTTCTAGACGCCAAAATAACAAGATGTTGAACCTGGGAATAATTTTACATATAAAATGTATAATAGTTTTAAAAGTGTCTCGTTCTTTAATAACAAAAGGACCTATAGTATGCCAGTAGATCGAATCAGGACACGGGCGTGTATTTTGATAAAATACTTTTCTATTTTCATTTTGAATACAAATATCTACAACGAGCTTTTCAAAACGTATGCTTTTGTAATATCAGACAAAAATGAGAAATAGGGTTCAATAGAAACCGCAATGGCATCGTAGGTCCGCACTTTACTACAAACAAGGAGCAATATTTAATTAACTATACAACAAAAAAGGTGGCGAAGACAGGTTTATCGACTTGAAAGTGTCCGTAGGCAATAAGGCCTACAGGTTTTATCGACTTGAAACGGTCAGTAGGCAATAAGGCCTTCATGTTAGCTTAAACCATTAAAGAAATATTGGAAGTTAAAGATTGTTGTTGGAATGTTCTGCCACCCCTTACCTAAAGTATCGTAAGGTACAGTATAAACTGTATGATACAAGCTGTAATTTTCGTCAACTCGAGTGCAAAAATTCATCAGAATGGACCATTTAAAAGTAAATATTTTATCCCGAAGGAGCTCCCCAACAGCTAAGGTTGGGTGCAGGTAACCCCTCTCCCCATGGCATACATTCTTTATTCGGCAACAACGGCACAATTGGCCGTATCAATCTCAGATTCTTGAATAAAACTCTTTTAAAAAAAACACATACCAAACAGAAAAAATGGGGTCATTCTACTACTAGTCTACTGTAATAAATTGACCCCATCCTAGAGGTCATTCTACTACAATTTTACTGAAACAAATTGACACCTTTCAGACGTTAAAATTCTACCGATGGAGTCAACATTTTACAGAAGGGGTCATTTTATTACATGGGTTGGTGGGGGTCAGTATTTTATAGGGGTCGATTTTATTCCTTACACCGGCAAAATACATCCGCTCGTTTGTTAGTCCGTCCAAACTACGTTAGAATACACTATACTACACTTTACTCTACAACTGGACTAATGCTATATAGTAACAGAATTAAAAGATATTTGACTATACCGGCGACATTAACACTATACAATACTAATGACAGTGTAATACTACTAATGTGAGACCTAAAGACGTTAAAGTACACTTTTACGATGAACTGTAATTACACCACATGACAGATCAATCCGCGTTATATTGTTTGGCTTAGGTGACCTTACGTTAGGTTATATAGTTTATTAACTTTATTTTTGACAAATGCATGTTAGCAATGATGTAGCCTATCATTTTGATGGTGGTATAGTTGGAATGTTAAATCAAGTTATGATGTATTCGTTTATTCTCCTACGTTAATTATGTACTAGACGCAAGTGAATGAAAACAACACATTTTTATCTCACGATTATATTTTGATGAATTGTTATGAATTATTGTTTAACGTATAATCGGCACATTGTTTAGGTTTTTCGAGCCACACCAAAGAGAGGGAAATGATACATAGGAATCCGGGAACCGTGTCCTACTCTTTCTATGGATCTCTAATGTGTCCTAATCTTACTACAATTCACTCGGGTGACAGTCTCCAATACACGGGACCGCCAGGTTTACATCACCATTCGACGGACGAGGCTAGAAGAAATGTCTTGCCCAAGGACAAACCGAAGTAACCCAGTGGCGCCAGTAGAGCTCGAACCCGTGACCTATGGCTTCAGAGTGGAACGTGGGCCACCACGGCGCTTTTTTGATAGTAAGAGATACATGACTCGAGATTCTTTTGAGATTCTCCCTCTCTCCCTAAGACTAGCTGCACATAACATAAATACACAATTTGTTCTATACCATTTGGACAAGGTATGATAAAAGGTTAATTTGGCCCCAATATATTCAAAATGCTAAAAAATAATATTTTACATATAATCTGTTGTGCATGTTGAAGTAAACTGATCATATTCTATCTTCAAAATATATTTTTATTTATTTTTTTATCCAGAAGAATTAACGGGGCCTCAACAAGTGGCATTTTTGGTAATTGTGTTATTATTTTGTAGATTTGGGACCTTTCTGGGCAAGATTTTGATCCTAAAAATATAGAGCGCACCTCCAAGCACACACAGTTTTTTGGCTGATGATGCACCCCTATCAAGTACCTATTTCAACAAAAAATCAGCTGTGCTCGAGGGTGCGCTTTGTATTTCCAAGACCTAAAACTGATCAAAAACTGCTGAAAAGGAACAAACATGTAATTCTTTTGAAAGAAAAGGCCTTGTTTGAGAGGCTCTTAAGTTCATTTAGAGCCTTCAAACGTGCTTGTAATGAGTTTTAATATTGATTCAGTTCATCTGTAGCTTAACTAGATATTCAAAACTTGTGCATTAAAACTGAATATTGGGGGCCAATTTTGTCCCTTATCATACCTAGTCCAAATTTAGTTGAAATTTAGTTTCAAAAACCTTCTGAGCAGTGTGTTCTTGTCATTAATTTCAATTTTATTTCCTCGTGCTGATGTCTACAGAAAAGAGAAATTATTTTCTATAAATAATTGTAAATGTTCAAGTAAATGACAACAGATTATACACTTAAGTTTGGGTTACTCAACTGTTTATAAAGACACACGTTTCATAAAAAATAGGGTCGGTTTTTGCTCAGTGTATAAGAAGGTTCCGGGATTCCTGTGTGCGTTGCTACCATCAAATACAGAATGTAGCTCAATGCTGCCACGAATCGTCGCTTTCAAACTGTTTGCTGATTTTGTTTGAAAACAATACTCACCCAAAATAAAAATATCCCCTTTTTTCGCTGGTATTCCCATAGGCCAGTTTTTGAGGGCGTAGGACAGATTGAACAGAACTTTAATTAAACAATGTTTGATGTTTTTAAGCACACTTCACTGAGTACTAACTATTCCTTTAACAGTTTCAAATTTTGTAAAGCAATACTCTTTTATGGATGCTATGGACACTTTAAAGGAAGGTAATTTGAGGAATTTTGATAATCAAAAGCTGCTACCTACACAATCGGTGTAGTGTTTTTCTGTGATTTGTTCGAAAGCAACGTATAGAGAATATTGTCTTGGACACATTGAGGTAATGTTTGTAGATTTTACGTGTTTTTACCAAAAAATGCATGGCTTAAGAAAAAGGGGGATAACTCCCATGAGTAATGAGCTTTTAAAAAGAAAATATTTGGACTATTGGAGGTGGTCGACCTAATTATTCTATAGACATCATTTATTATTTTCTGTTTTGCTGTCTATATTACAAGGGAAAGAAAAATGGGTACTTTTTATTTTTACTCAGTATATATTGCTTTTATGAAGTAATGAATATGTAGTTATGCAGAAGAGTGTGCTTTATAACACTAGAAATCATTGTTGTAATATGAAAAAGCAATTATTATTTATTTTTATTTTAATCTTAAAAGGCTCACATATACAGTGTACTTGTGATTTCGCTATGGTGTCAGTTGTTTGCCCATGCCACACTGCCATTCCGTATTATTGTTCCTATTCCTGTGTTACTTTTCGTTTGAAGAGAATGTATAAGTAACAAACGACAATTTACAAAGTATGACCACAGAACATCTTGGGGACATATTATGGAAAAGACAGATTATACCAATTGAAGGTAGATAAGTAGGCTATATGGTAGAGAGATATACGTAACTGATAATCGCTCCTATAGTTCACAAAAATAAAATGTAAGCTGAACGAATGATTGGTGACAAAGGTATGAATAAATCCAGAAATATCAACGAATGAATGAATGAATGAATAGAGGAATGAATAAATACATGTAAATGTAATTGTATCGCCTTGTGGGTTCCAGTTTATCCACATGGAGGGTCGGGATGGAAGGTCAGAGTTTAAAGTGATGTTATATTGACCATACATACCTCCATTGCCCTAGATAATATTCGTTTGAAAAAAAGGCAGTTAATTAACCAAATTACGCATCGTATTTTTCATGTACACATTATCGTCACTAAAATGAGAGTCAATAAGGTTGTTTTCTTTCCAAAAGTGTTATACGTGGACCGATGTGATCTTTGTTATGATATTTAGGACGTTTCGTACAAGCAACTTCTTTTTTCTCATATATTTCTGTCAGTAAGTATAACGATTTGTTATTATAATATGTATATCGTATATATGACAAGATTACTCTTTAAAACATTGACAATAAAATATGTTTAAATCAGGTATCATAAATGTACGCTTCATTTTTCCGATGTGAGATCAAACATTGATGCTGCCTTGTTGGTTAGAGATTAGATCATGGCGGGGATTTCTTTATTTACACTGTCCTGTTTTAATGGGATGACAGTAGGGTAAGTGTGAGGTTTGGTGCACCCTAGAACCGGTTTAAACCCCCAGTGGCCTACTTTGCCACTGACCGTTCCAAGGCGGTAGCCCTATTGTCAACCATTTTGTGTTTGTGATGTTGTTTACTTTTATTATTATTTTTGCCTTCTTGTTTGTCTGTTTCCATGTTTGTTTCTGTGTTTTGTGGTTGACTGTCCTCCTTGAATGCTACTTTCCCTGTCCGATCTTTTTATATTTCTTATTATTAAATCAATAACCTGAAGAGGTTTATTAGCTTGACCAGTTAATAAACCTCTTCAGGTTATTGATTTAATTCATTTGTGCGTGTCAAGCACAAATGAATTGAATTGCTATCTTGAATGTTAGATACAAAACTTAACAATCATTTATGATTGCATGATTCTCCATGGAGTATGTGGCGTGTGTCGTAGCCATTTAGATTAGAAAGTGTCTGGAAGCATATAGTTATTTTGTAAATTGTGTTTATCTTTTTGTCAGAAAACAAAGCAATTACAACGAGACCTTATGGAAAATTAATTGTACTGTGAGACCTGTACATTCTTGCTATATACACTAGTAAGCAAAAGGAACTATTTACTATCTTGTTTGTTTCATCTTTTCATTTAAATCATACAACTGTTTAACTGAAATTCTGATTAATACCATGTCACTTGGACCGCCCTTGAGAGACGGGAATGATGCATGCAATCAGGGAATATTACAATGATCGTATTGACCAATACAATTCTATGTTTTTTTAACATGCTAAGATGAGAGACTTCGAAACATGGGTTCGAGGAAATATAAAATGATCGGACAGGGAAAGTAGCATTCAAGGAGGACACAGAAACAAACACGCAAACAGACAAACAAGAAGGCAAAAGTAATAATAAATGCAAACGACATCACAAACAAAAAAGGGTTGACAATAGGGCTACAGCCTTGGAACGGTCAGTGGCAAAGTAGGCCACTGGGGGTTTAAACCGGTTTTAGGGTGCACCAAACCTCACACTTACCCTACTTCATCCCATTAAAACAGGCCAGTGTAAATATAGAAATCCCCGCCATGATCTAATCTCTAACCAACAAGGCAGCATCAATGTTTGATGGGGGTCATACGTGATTTACAAACTTCGTAAGATCCTTGGTCATGATCACTTTCATACTATATTTGTTAAACTCGTTAAAAGGTTTATCAAAAGAGGTTATGACACTATCATTTTGAAACGCACTGCATGCTTGGTGGTGGACCCATTTACAGTTCGCCAGTATACTTCCCTCTTTAATTGTACGTTGACCGGATAGGCTGTGGTCCCTGTGATGACGTCTACCTAAAGCCCAAAAAGGATGGTGGCGTTTGATGTTTGTCTGCAATCTTGTGTTGTCGTGCCCTCGGTGGTTTGTTCTCTTGTTGCTCTGGCTTCTGCCAAGTCATTGAGTACCTTCTTTGTGATTTGCTAGGCTATTGTGTTTTCGTATTTATATATACACGAGCATCTTTGTGTTTTACTTATATTGCCTATTAATGCTGCCTTGTTGGTTAGAGAATAGTTCATGGCGAGGATTTCTTTATTTACACATTTTATTGGGATGACAGTAGGGGAAGTGTGAGATTTGGTGCACCCTAGAACCTGATTTAAAACCCCAGCGGCCTTTTTTGCCACTGACCATTCCAAGGCGGTAGCCATATTGTCAACCCTTTTGTATTTGTGATGTCTTATTTGGCCTTTTATTCATCTTTAAAGTTGTTTTTTATTTCTGTATGTGTTTGTGGTTGACTGTCGTCCTTGAATGCTACTGTTTCTGTTCGATTTGTATATCTAATGTTGAGAGGTGTTGTAAATGACATTACCTCTCATGGACGTGAGAGCATGAACTTGAGAGATGTTGTAAATGATATTACCTCTCATGAACGTGAGAGCATGAACATGAGAGATGTTGTAAATGATGTTACCTCTCATGAACGTGAGAGATGTTGTAAATGATATTACATCCCATGTAACTGAGAGCAAGAACGTGAGAGGTATTGTAAATGATATTACCTCTCATGATCATGAGAGATGTTGTAAACGAGAGAGGTGTTGTAAATGATTTTGAGAGGCATTGTAAATGATATTACCTCTGCTGAACGTGAGAGGTGTGTAAGAGGTTATGACCTTATCAATTTGCAACGTACTGAATGTTTAGTGGTTGACCCATTTCAGTTCGCCACTATGCTTTCATTTTTGATTGTGCGATGACCGGACAGATTGTGGACACTATGATGACGTCTACATAAATCCTTATAGGACGGTAGCGTTTGATATTGTTTTCATAGAGCGTTATTATTCATGAATATAGAAATTCAGATAACTATTACTGTGTATGGAAACCATTAGAACGCTCTAATACTGTGATGATGTTTGACCTTATTCGAGATTCCTTATACCGCATATAGTGCACAGTAAAGCGTGAATTTGCTGTACCCCTCGTGTATGGAGATGGTTAATTGCGAATTCCATTTTCTGTATATTTTATTGAGTCGATGTGAAATACATTTTGTTCTATTAAAATTCCAGGGAAGTGTTGTTTAGATGTATGTGTTTTTTATAGTGAGCATAAAGGTGATTTAGACCTCACTGCTCAGATCGCCAATACTCGGGAGGCGTTTCATGAATGTAATGTATTGCTGGAAGAGCCTGACGTCATAGCCTCTCTCATTTTTATTTTGATGCTGATGCGGCCATCTTTTTTCAGACACATGAAATCAAAGAGAGCTTTTGACGTTGTGCAGTTAGGCGTATACAATTTATCGTAAGTAGAATATATGTTGTAATGTGCAGAAAGTTTACACGGTTTACGTGTCAATAAAGTTTGCAGACGCAGTTGATGACTGGTTTGCTATCGTTTGTCAACTTTGTGTTTGCATAGCGTCACGTAGTTTACTGCGCTTGATGACATAACTTGTTTGTCATTCAATTTCCATGATTACATAAACGGGTGAAAAGTCGGAAGGTCTAGTGTGTGCACAAACATGCCCCTTAAATTGCTAGTTGTTGTTTGCGCATTTGGTAATCGTTAGCGGTGCAAAGAATTACCGGAATACACCTATTTACCGGAATAATGTTGTGTGCATATGCGTTGAAGTGAGGTACAAAATTGTCGTATTGTTCGTGTCTTCATAGCGAGAGGACAATTGTTATCAGAATAGAATAGAATAGAATATTTCCATTGAGAAACAATATTTAAGTTCATTGACTTCCATTTAGTGCAAAGTGACCACGAGCTGGACACCTTTCACAAATAATAACATGGATCCTACATGTAAAAAGATAATTCTGTTTGATTTCTTGTACTGGTTGTACCCAGAGAAAGTGCGTGGTCTGCCTCCACCACGGAAAAATTGACAATCATATATAACCCTACATGTGTTGAAAATGACGAGCCAGACGTGTTTCATTGTGTCCGACAGGTGTCGCTGCGTTATTGACCTGTGTGATTTTTGCGCAAGGCATGCCGGTAATCAATGACGGTGTAAACAATAATACCTTCTGCTGCGAGTTATATTTTGGGGAGGAATGGCCACTATCTTCTAATTTTGACAGGTTTCTTTATACGTACCCATGTCAGATCCTTAATTAGACCAATATCTGTCACAAGTTGACCGATATAATTTATTAAATAGTTTGTCGCTACCTCATGATTAGCTCGTGGCTAATTAGCATAATATCTATTTATAAAAAGAAAGTACTTCAAAAGTCATGAAAGAGAAAGCGTTATTTTAGAAGGTGAAATGATGGTAAATAAAAGCATTAGGTTTCACTTATTAGACTATGAACTCCTGTGTTTGTACTAACAAATAATTTGTTGCAAAATGATTTATAAACAATTTATTGAAATATAAAGTAATCCATTGGCGGTTATGCGTATGCGTATGTAGACAAAAGCCATATTTTTCTCGGTAATGCGGAGGCCTATCGTCAGTTGTGACGTAGCCGGTGTATGTATAGAATGAGACGTGTTTCTGTTGGAAGTTGCTGCAATGAATATCGGGCCGTAAAGGTTTGCCTTTATAGTCTGTCATGTTTGATAAAATGAACAACTTCATGTGTAACATGTATAGCGATTGCTTATTGCTTATACTATATTGACACGGTTTGAATGATTTCTTTTTCAGTGTTGTGATACCTCGCTTTGCAGCGTGTTGCAGGTTGTTTGCTTTTCCCCAAAGTTTGTAGAGATGGTGGAGGGTAAACGAAGGTCTTTGTCAGGTTAGTATTACGTAGGTAGTTTGTTGGGTGGCAGACGTGTGTTGCACTTGTGTGTTTAGATAAAGGTCTGTATGGCTTATAGGGCCATTCATATTTTGTCCACGGTGGAGGCTTATATTCATATTTTGTCCACGGTGGAGGCTTATATTCATATTTTGTCCACGGTGGAGGCTTATATTCATATTTTGTCCACGGTGGAGGCTTATATGGCCATTCATGTATTTACACCTACATTTGCCCACGGTGGAGGCACACGAGATGTGAAGCCGCATCGTCTGGCTCATTTCCCTTTGTGGTTGCTATTCAAATATACCATAATTTGACATTTTGTGGTCAGTGTTAAATAGACCGTACACTTTTGCATCTTCATAAGTCATAGAATACCGGTACATGTAACAAAACAGTTACTGTTGTCTTTTTTATTTCTTGGTTTAGCAAACTTTTGTCCTGTGCCCTTTTTCACATGATGTTTTGGTTTGTATTTCCAGTGTACACGTATTCTGCATTGTTGTGAGTCCTGCTACAGGTGTTCAGAAACAGCAGCAGTGGGTATAGACCTCCCAGGTTAGTATTTCATACTGGAGTAAATCGTGATGTGCTTATTTTGGCGTTATGACTTTCCCTACATTATCTCTCACTTGCAAGTGGTAACCAATGGAGATACACATATTTTAACTTACAGGATCCCTAACTGTGATGTCAATATGTGCATATCGATTATGCATTTAAATAGACCTTGTATTGCCGGAGTTACGGCTCTGGTTTTGTAAAACCTGGTAGTCCTAGTTTGTGTGTCGGTCTCCTCCCACAGTCTTCAGCCCATTTTTTTTTAACATTCAGGATGCCTACCAATGAATTTTAGATATACATGTTGATTCCACATCAAAAATTACCAAGTAATACCTCAGCTTTTTCTGATTGTTGCCTGAAGCATCTGTGTTCCGTAAACACATTTTCTTCAGTGAAACTTTATTTAAAGAGAAGAAGTTGGGAACTATTTTCTTTTAGGTGAGGGTAATGAAATACTACAAGACCATGCACACAGTAACGTGATTGCTTTTGTTTGAATGGGTATTGGTACCATTCGCCAAAGGGTAAAGAAGAAAACAACACGATATATAACCTTACATGTGTTGCAATTGACGTAAGTCATGTACAAACAAACACACATTTAGTATCCTCACTTTTACACTCATTCTGAAGCGCCATAGGGACATTGTTCTGTAAGTTGGACTGAACTTCTGAAGTTACATAAAGAATTACATAGATTCTAGATTTAAACATACATTCTGTTTGGTTTCTGCTTCTAATCAATGTAAAACTATATGTTTGGAGTACTGTGGTTGTTTTGGTGGGAAACTGGATTATCAGTATCAAGCTAACTGTATACTGGTTGAATGATTTTTAGCCCTGTTAAAGTAAAGCAAGCGCCAAATTTCACTATAAAACCATTCTTGCAAACTATAATTATGTGTTGAGGTTACAAAAAAATGCATAGATGCTAATGAAGTTCTTGCCGGATTTTCCCCGTGTGGTTCCCGGGGGCCCTGTTTGGTCACGAGGCAAAGAATAGGACCACAGCAGATAACCTTTGGAGGGATAGGCAGAGGGGTAGAATCCCCCCCCCCCCCCCCCAAATACATGATCATTTTTTTGATCATGTTCATTAAAGGTCTTCATCATGATCTCTGTATTGTTTCAGGTGCCATCTCGCTCACATCAAAAGGCAGTTGCAGAAAAACAACAAACGTGGCTCCAGCGTAAATGGAGATTTGCAGCAACTCTGCAGTTCAAGGTGAGAAGGTTCTAGGCCCATTTTCCATATTTTATCTCGATGTACATGGAGGATGAGCCTGGCATGTTCATGCCTGTTAGGCGCCATATAACCTTTCATGTTTGGTGCGCCTTAAAACCCAATTCAGTTCTTGCCGGATTTCAAAGAACCTTGGTGGGAACGATCGGTACCAAGCCTAGTTCAATAATATTTGCCATCGGGATGATAACCATCAATTTTCAACGTTTGTATGCTGTTCTTTTAAAAAAGATATTTGCACTTTATCCCGACGTTAAATCGCTAAGCTAAATTTCTCCTTAGCAAATTCCGTACTGATATTTGGTCGGAACCAATATCATTAATTTCGTAGTTTCCTATTGATTTTTTTTGCAAATAATGTATATATATTGAAAGATGACCATAAAAGTCACTGAAAGGTTACCTACTTGTGATTAAAATAATCCAATTACTGTTTTAAATCTGTATTTAAACTTTTCCCCCATACACTGACAATGTAATGTACATTTAAACAGGCGGCCTAACGGGTTGTGTTGAATGTACAGAATGAAAAACGAACTAAATAAATTAATAATATTCCTACTTGTTTTCGTACTTTTTTAGACGGACGAAACAGATTTTAATGATTATTTTCTAGTACGAAAACAAGTAGGAATATTATTAATTTATTTAGTTCGTGGATGCAGAATCAAATGTCTTTGTGAAGGCGATTTGTATTTTGAACGACAGCGATGCTTATTTTGTGAATATCGCACACAAGATACAAGTTCAGGGCTTTATTACCTTATATAACAGAGGCCTATAAAAGGCCTCTTCACAATTCAAAATTTGACATTTTCTCCCCAATTTTGGCAGAAATCTTTCCCAATCAGAAGGTGGCATTCTCTCAGAATTTGAGAAAAATCATGAATAATGCAATGTTTTTTGTCTATTTAGTTAATTCTGAATCAAGCAAGTTAGTAATTAGCATAAATAATGGAATAAAATATAAATAAAGCATAGTATTGCCATATTTACTGAATTTATGAATTCTTAAAATTTTTCCAAAATTAAAAAAAGCGCGTTGTTTTTTTCCCAAAATGGACAGGCCTGGGCCTCTTCACAATTTGGTGGAAAAAAGCCCTGAAGATGGATGCCAGTTTAATGTTTGTTTTATCATTTAGCAACAACGAAAAACACAAAATACTTCTGGATTACATTTCTGAATTTGCTAACGGGAAATTTTAACTTAAACCCAGAAAGAGTCACAGATATTGAATAATTAAAAAAAATATATAAAAAAAAAAAAAAATGATAAAAAATAAATGTATCCATGACAGACTTAAATATTCTGTCAGAGCTACAGATAAGCTTTTTGATCAACTGGGTATTTACCCACTCATTTTTATTTCATTGGGTATTTTAGGATTTTAATTGGGTAAACCATTTTCTACAATAATCAGCCATGAACACTTCGACTTCCATTCTCGTTTTGTTTATTGTGTCACGCGATCACCAGCATGTTCTGGGTTTTTTTTACAGTCGATCTTATCAACAGTCGACACAACATTCAAAATCGATTTGACAATGTTCGATGTGTTATCAAAACAGGCTAGAATAGGGTCGTCCAATGTTTGCGTAACAACAGCGTTAGTCATTAGTTTAGACAAATAACCTAACCAATTATTTTCTTCTTTTGTTCAAACACCTGCCCCTCTTTTCGCCATGTTGACGTTTAGAGAAAGTTGAGTGCTTCGGTGATGCCGAATAATTAAAAATAGACTGAATACAACATTTTTATTCCTGAAGGATTTACTTTCGAGTAAAAAAAAAACAACTTGATAACCAGTCACGTTTAGCCAGTCTCAATGGCTCGCTTATTTGAGAATTGACGGGAAACGGTGATGCATTGCGTTTGATATTGGCTGTCTTCACGGTAATGGATAAAATATGATACGCTGACAAAAACGGTTAATTTGCGTAATTAATTTGTTAAGCGTAATTGGTACACACCAATAAAGTAATTTAATTGTGTATTTAGGGAGTTTTAACTGGGAATTTACGCAAATACGTTGCTTATCTGTAGCTCTGTAATCTGTGACGTTTTATGTCATAGAACTATACCAAGCCTAGTTGCACTGCCATTGTTGTGTACTGGTTAATGATATTGAGTTCTTTAAAGTTTTAATACACAAACTTTGTCACATTTCTACTCTCTTGATACAATGGCAGGGATGATTAGTAAGTGCCATGTGTAGTTGCGCATGTCATTGTTGTGTTCCAGTTGAATGACTTTCGGCGATGTTATGCCCCATTAAAGGACATAATACCATGGTTCCCATACCGAGAAATCGGGAAAAAGTCGGGAATTTGAAAACAGTAATTCCAGGCCATGAAAACCCCTCGATTTTTACCCAAATCAGTAAAAACCGGGATTTATTCGGGGGAAAAAAGTGTTGAGTAGCCTCTCCAAGTCTGGAATCCCGGTGATTTGTAAAAATAAAGGTGTACTTCAATTGATATTCGGTACTTTACGTAAGGCTAAAGCCAATAAAAATTAACCATTGGTATTCGTGAACAATCGTAAAGATGTGTTAATGCTCTAATCAATGAAATGTGAACCCCAAATTGTTCTTTTGTTTTCGATCGCTGTCGTACAAATTCGTTACCTCGCCGGTTGACTCATAAAATATGTTGACGATTTTAGCCGAGTATTTACGAATAAAACTCGCAATGTTTCGTCGTATATGCAAGCGTCTAATCATTTGAATCGATAATGTCAACACTAAATTTCCTTCATAGGAGGGGAACGGCCTAAAAAAACAGCGGGTTAAAGTCAATACTTGTCAAAAACAATAAACTAACATCTTAACATCTTGTGTGGTGTCACATACTAGAACTGCGAATAATTTAACGTTTTTGCAACAACGGTGTCGGACAAACACTGGTATAAATTGTCCTTGAAAACAGTGGGAAAACCTGGAAAAGACCTTGAATTTTGTTCTCAAAAAACTGGGGGAACCCTGTAATACACTAACTTTGTACAGACTAGTTCTCCTGCTACCCTGGCTGGCATTCAACAACTAGTGGCCTATATCATTGCCATTAGCCGGTTGAATGAATGTTGAACATGTGTTCTTGTCCCCTGCACATTTAGCCAGTAGAGTATCCACAAACTCTCTTTCACCTCTTGTCTGCACCGTATGTTCAATATTATAACACTTAGAGATACCAAACTTGGTATGTGGATACATCTTGGGATAGCTGTGTGTCGCGTACTAAAATAAGGCCACTGTGACTTTGACCTTGAACTGTGACCTCTGTCCTAGAAAATGCTTGTCCGGACCGTATTTTCAATACTATAACACTAAGTCTTAGAGATAGCAAACTTGGTATTTAGATACACCTTGGGATAGCGGTGTGCCGTGCACCAAAATAAGGTAATTGTGACCTTGACCTGTGACCTCTGTCATGGAAAATGCTTGTCTGGACCATATTTTAAATACAATAACACTTATTTGAGATACCAAACTTGGTATGGATACATCTTGGGATAGCGGTGTGTCGCGTACCAAAATAAGGTCATTGTGACCTCTGTCATACCCCAAACATTGTGAGAAGCATCAGTATGAAGTGGACTGCGCGTATACATGAAGTCATGGAGTATGCGTTTGCAAGGGTATTAATAACCTTCATTGATAGTTTTAGTTTGATATTTGTTTGATCTACGTTTTTTTTAATTTCGCTTAGTTTTGTACTCTGTTTGTGATGTCTGGGCGAACTCTGTAGTGTAAGGAAACACGCTTTTCTTTCGAGAAAAAATATTCAAGTTCAAATCTTGGCAGGGACCTGACACACTGAGTTGTACATACAATTTTTTTTTCCACATCAGTAATGTTGTTTTTGTACAGCATGAACTTAAAAATATGTGCATTCGATAGTCATTCATCATATTATTACCGTATGTAAATTGTAATTATTCATACATATTCAGAGTGTGTTTTTATATAATTGTGCATTAAAAACATTATTTATAGCCAAAAGAATACATATAGCCGGAATACATATTTATAGCCGAAATCACCTATAGCGAATTGTCGGTTTTAACAAAGGTCCTTTTTGTCCAGCTCCTCCAGTCTTTGCTGAATATAAAAATAGCGAATATAGCACTTTCTTGGTTATAGCAAAGCACTTAAATTGGACGTTTAGTTTCAAATAAAAAACTTTCTATCTTTATTTCGCTTTTCCATTTTGTTCTCTGCCATTGCTACACCAAATATAACTCGCTATTAATTTTTTCACAAACAAACCACACATGATGCTCGAATTCCAATGCAAGGAATTAAAACAAATATATTCTACAATTTTCATTCTTTATATTGCCGATCGTCGTCATAGTATATATTGTGTACTATGACTTTTCTTGTTAATCTTATCTTGTCATACCCTTAACTGTTTGTTCTCCTTTTGCTCCTGCTTCTGTCAAGCCATCGAGTACTAACTGTCTGGCTTTTGTTTTTTATGTTATATATACAGGATAAGTTATGTATTTTACTTATATTGCCTATTAATGCTGCCTGGTTTGTTAGAGATTATAAACTGTCGGGGATTTCTTTATTTACACTGTCCCATTTATTGCAATGGCAATGGGTTAAGGGTGAGGTTTGGTGCACCCTAGAACCTGGTTTAAACCCCAGCGTCATTCCTTGCCACTGACCGTTCCAAGGCGGTAGCCCTATTGTCAACAAGTTTGTGTTTGTGATGTCTTATTTGGCCTTTTATTCATATTTAAAGTTGTTCTTTTTTTCCGTGTGTGTTTGTGGTAAACTGTCGTCCTTGAATGATATTTGTTCCTATTCAATTTGTATATCTACTTTGTAAATGATATTACCTCTCATGAGCGTGAGAGGTGTTGTAAATGATATTACCTCTCACGAACAGATCCAATAAAACCGAGTCTGCTACTTTTGTCTATTGTTTGTGTTTGTTGGTTTCAAGGGATCTCGGTAGACGTATTACATACGAAGGACACACATAACAACAATACACACTATAGAAGTAATACATATTGCACTTTATTAATGGCATGAGCATAAATAACAATGAGGTATCACAGTAATACAGCAATATGACCTGTTAATCACGTGATCGGATTAACGGTATGGAGATCAACGTATCACAGAACATAGATTGCTTCAGTACCCTGTACGTAAACCGTAACCTGCAAAAGAAAGATAAAATGATTAGTCGTTTATTATAATAACGAGTATTACTTTGCTTACATGTGCTTGTGTTCATATCCAACATACAAAATGGTATGACATATACAATATGCCATGTATGCAATCGTTATTCCCAAGTTAAGTACTTGAGACCATAGAACAACAGTATTTCACTTTGCCAATGAACAAAACAGACAATTTTATCTAAAAATTAAAGCTGGGCAACAATTCAATTATTTCATGTGGAAACAAAACATGATATGCCGTTTAGTACACTATTATTAAATGTTGAGCATGGTTATATCACATTAAAGGCGCAATGCTTACCATTATATGCATACCGTCACTTTTCATGCGATTGATTTTTTAAATATTGTGTTCTGCGCAACCCGGTTTTAGTGGGCGTGAACGGTAGCAATCATTGTTCACCAACGTTAATGAACAGTCAGTTCTAACCGAGGCTGCAGTGTTTTTACATTTATCGTGTTCGACCATTTCCTAATTATCTTGTCATACTCTCTTCATTCATTTTCGAATTTAGTAGATGTTATAGATACAACAGATTCGATCTATTAGAAGCTGTCGTTATTTTTCTTGACATTAATGTTATATTTGATAAATGGTATATTTTCCAACACTTTATGTAACTCACCTGATCCATGAATTCCAGAGCCAAATCTATATCCTCCACCATTGCGTGAACCGTATCCTAGACCTCCAATGTTAGAACCGTATCCTAGACCTCCAATGCTAGAACCGTATCTTAGGCCTCCAATTGTAGAACCGTATCCTAGACCTCCAACGCTAGAACCGTATACTTGTCCTCCATAGCTGGATCCTAGCCCTCCATATCTGGATCTTATACCTCCATAGCTGGATCTTAGACCTCCATAGCTAAATCTTAGACCTCCATAGCTAGATCCTAGACCTCCATATCTAGATCCTAGACCTCCATAGCTAGATTGTAGACCTCCATAGCTGGATCCTTGACCCCCGTAGCTGGACCCTAGACCTCTATAGCTGGACCCTAGACCTCCATAGCTGGATCCCAGACCTCCATAGCTGGATCCTAGACCTCCATAGCGGGATCTTAGACCTCCATAGCTGGAACCGTATCTTAAACCTCCATAGCTGGAACCGTATCCCAGACGTCCGATACTAGAACCGTACTGTTGTCCTCCTAGACCTCCATAGCTGGATCCTAGACCTCCATAGCTGGATCCTAGACTTCCATGACTGGATCTTAGACCTCCATAGCTAGAACCATATCCTAGTGCCCCAATGCTAGAACCGTATCCTAGACCTCCATTGTGGGATGTGGACCCACCATATCGAGAACCAGACCCGTATCCTCCTAGACCGTAGGCTCCACTGAGAGATCTTTTGCCGTTAGGTATTTTGGCTTCAATGGCGGCGGTTAAACCAAGAATGGCGACCAAAAGAAGACTCGAGCTCGTCATATTGATCCTAAAATGTTTTAATACGTTTTGTGAAACTTATCAGTCAACTACAAGACGGCTGTTATACAAGTAACAAGCTGTACAGTACAGTACAGTGTCTCAATATATAAATATATGAATTTAATAATGATGCTATCATGCAATAATAATATTAATTTCAAAATATAATCAAAGCCAAAAAAGCAAACATCAAAAAATAAAAATAAATCCTATATACCTTTGCTCAGTGGTTGTCCAGAAAATGCGAGTATTTCGAGTATCGGAGGATGTATGACAGGGTTGTGAACTTGCTCAGAATATATACTACTAGAACAATGACCATGAGTAAAGGAACAGTAATTTGATACATATTTTACAATATAATCAATAAAGGTATAGTGTATCAATAAGAAAGCATGAGTAACACTTATCTGGCGAATAACACCGTGATCTATTCGGTTAATTGACTAATTGTATCTATCTGTCTTCTATATTGCTGGACATAAAGGAAATAAAAAAAAACTCGATACAAAAAGGACTCATCCTGATACTGAGTCATGCATGCATATATCGCTTACCTGATAGAAAACATGTTATATGTGTGCTATACTTATATTATCTATTAATGCTGCCTAATTTGTTAGAGGATATATCATAGCGGGGATTTGTTTATTTACACTGTATCGTTTTACTGGCATGAAACTAGGGTAAGAGTGAGGTTTGGTGCACCAAAGATCCGAATTTAAACCCACAGCGGTCTTTTTTGCCACTGTCCGTACCAAGGCGATAACCATATTGGCAACCCGTTTATGTGTGTGATGTCAAATAACTTATGAGATATAGGGTCCTAATAGAAAGAAAAGGTTATATGTCCAACAGGAAGAGTAGCATTCACAGAATACATTCACTCCAACACGTATAACCACAGCGTCCAAACGCAATGGGATCGTAGGTCCGCACTGTAATACAAACAAGGAGCAATGTTTATTTACACAAAGAAAAAGACAAAATATGACAGAAAGGGTGGTGAAGATTGGGTTACCGACTTGGAACGGTCAGTAGGCAATAAGGCCTACATGTTAGCTTGAATCGATTTTATGTGTACACAATCCTCGCTATAAGCCTGTCTTCAGCGCCCAAATGGACAAGACAGTGTAAACAAAACTACATCCCATCAAAAGTAATTCTCTTACAATAAATCCACATCCAGAGAAACTAACAAAATAAACACTAATATGTTGTTGTAAAGCTATATAATATACAAAATAAGAAACATCTCAGTTGTATCCAGAATTGTACTGAACAACCACAGCAGTTGCATCCACAGAGAAAACCAATCTAGGGTACGACCAGAACCCTGCCTTATATTCACCCCTGTTATTGGTGCTTGTTTCTCTGCCTGATTCTGGTTGAACAAGAAAACAACTGTTTCTATTATTGATTGTTTGACTGTTTTGGTTGACAATGATATGTACTTGTATCTACTTTAGAAGAATATGTTTTCATAAACTAATACATTTTGACATATTTAAACGATACCAACTTACTTACAAGATAACTTGGATAATCCTGTTTCATTTTTCGTTATACGTTATATATAAATAGACATGTTAGTATCATTAAATACTGGCTAAGAGCGGTCAATACTGATAACGTTATTATAAAACACGTGTATGAAAGCGCAAAATCTGACTGTGAAAAAGGATTAAACAATTGGGTGTCAAAAGTCAAGTCATTACTAAATAGTAGTGGTTTCATTTATGCATGGCTTGACCCAAGCTCATTAAATGCAATACATTTTGTACCGATATACAAATAACGACTAATAGATAATTATGTGCAAAACTGGTCAACTGACCTTGTAACTAATAGAGTGTTGTACAAATCTGTTAAACACCATTTTGAATATTGTCATGATTTGTGTTATGATTTGTGTTATGAGTTTTACATACTGTATTTTAGTTTGATTAGTTTTGTATTCAATGTATCAGATATAGGTTCCTCGGTGCATGCTTAGTATAATTTAAATAGCACAGGCATGCCTGCTAAATATGTTATGACTGTCATAGCACGGGCATGCCTGCTAAATGATTTATGACTGTTGATGGCAGAAGTTCACTGTTGAAAGTTCACTGGGATGCAGCATCTAGGTTAAAGCTTAGCAATGGCCTACATGCTAACTCATTAATATTCATAAGATTAAAGCCCTATAAAAAGGGCCGCACGCATGCACTGAGTGAGTTTTTAATTAGGATTTTGGATGTTATTTAGGACTTAGATTGGATTTTATTATTCTTCATTGTCATCGTTAAAATTGTGTTTGAAATTATCTTTGATTTTTATAATAGAAATAGTGTTATAAACGTAGAAAATAAAAGTGTGTAACCAAACAGTGGATTTATGTGTGATTTAAACTTTGAGGACACAACGAGTTAAATATAACAAATATAACACTTTTCCCAACAATATGAAAATTATCTGAATGTATTGCATACAAGGCACGATCGCAGTGTTGTAACCAGATTACGCTTGTCCTTTCATAGTCTAAGGACCGAGACAGGAAGGTATTCTCGTGAAAGGTTAGAAAGACATGAACGGAAATGTCAAATATGTTACACTAATGATATAGAGGACGAGTGCCATTTTGCGTTAATATGTCCTGTTTATAATACAATCAGAAGTAAATATATAAACCGATATTATAGCCATAGGCCTAGTATGTTTAACTTCATTGCTCTCCTTCAGTCAACAAAAAAAAAAGATGTTATCAATTTAAGCAAATACATCTCAGAAGCATTCTCTTTAAGACGTACCATGATAAATAATTTATAAATCTCGTTCATCCTCACTATAATACAATTTTTCTATTGTACCGTATTAGATATTAGATTTTGATTCCTATATTATAATTTTTTTCATATTAATTCATAAATTAATGAACCTGTACTAATCTTGTTATTGTGGTCAATGTATGTTTATATGATGACAAACTATGTTCTTCTTCTTTTTCTTCTTCTTCTTCTTCTTCTTCTTCTTCTTCTTCTTCTTCTTCATTATAAACGGAGAAATGGATACAAGCAGACAAAATAAAAATATGCGTAATACAAATTATAACAAAAAGAACGCACTTAGTATTTGCGACAAAAACCCTTTACCTTTTAAATAAATAATGCAAATGGGATCCTATGGAAGCAACAAACACAAACAAGAGGTTGTATCGAGTCTTTTCATGACAGGTACTATAATGTACAACACCTTTCACGCCCCCTAGCACCGACTCAAGCGATATTCTACTTTAAAGTCACAAAGAATGTGCTTGATGACCTCAAAGGACCAGTAAGTAATAACACTACATATTTGTAGTCGCTGCAACATTTTACAGCCGCCACACAGCACAATATGAATGTCAATACATACTGAATAGGGGATTCTTTAGAAGCAACAAACACAAACAAGAGAGAAAAGCAGCATACACTTACAGTCACAGCGTTTATATACCACGCAATATACATTATGAACTGCAAATTACAATGAACAAACTAGAACGAATTCGACGGCGCGGCCAGGGAAGACATCCGAGTTTTAAATAATAAATCCTTCGACATGCAGTGTATCTCTTTATTAGATGGCTATTATACCAATTAATGTGCAAAAGTATGAAAAAATGACACCGTAATTGCATTATTAGTGTATTTGATTCCCCTTCCTCCACGTCTGACACCACAATTAATTTTCCATAGGGTCCCATTGTAATGTTTTTGTTCGTGGCATAGTGATAAAAAAGATTTTGCAACATGTATTTATGCTTAAATTCTTCATTGATCCAATATCTGCATGTTATTACCTTTTAAGAAATATTTACCAGATTGAACTTTTTTTTAATTTCATGTCTGCGTGACACCTATCAAAATTTAGACAAAAATACAACCCCGTGGAGATTAGACCCATGACGTGTAAAATGAGGCAGAATTAGCTAGAAATCTTATATCAACATGCATTTTTCTGTGATCTCGTCCTAAAATGCTGTAGATTTAGAACCTGGTAAAGATAAATCAATGTATCCTGTAAAATGTAGAAAAGCGAACTTGTTTTTTTTTATCTACCTCCTTCATCTGTAGAGCAGGAGTATTCAAGGGAGATAATAGTGTTGTGAGACCTCCAGGCCCAATTAAAACGTAGGAGAAAACAAATGTATACAGTGTAATCCCATCATCATGTTACATTTGAGACATAATTATAAAAAATAAAAAATAAATCCCCCCCACTCACCCCCCTCGATCCCCCCCCCCCCCCCCCCCCCCCCACACTCTCACCAACCCCATGGGCCACAGGGCAGACGGTTAATCTTTTATAGACGTTAACATACACCAAGTTATGTGCAAGAATATGGAAAAATGACAGTGTAATTGATTTTTTAGTGTATTTGACCTTTTGACACCCCCACTGAGGGACCCTGGGTGCAGAGCCATCATCATAATGTTTCATTTGAGACATAATTACAAACAAAAATGAAAAAATGACCCCAAATCTTGCCCGCCCCACCCACACTGGGCCCCAGGGCAGACGTTCGAGTTTGCGAAATATAAAAATCGTTTGATATGTTGTTTATCTTTTATAGACGATTACATATACCAAGTTATGTGCAAACATATGAAACAATTACAGTGTAATTAAATTTTTAGTTTATTTGACTTTTTGACCCCCCTGAGGGCTCATGGGCTCGGACTCAACAATAATAGTGCTCTTGCACGCCGTCATTATATGGATTGGTGATGTCATACCCTAAGTTTGGTTGTATTCCGTTCAGGGGTTTAGAAGGAGATGCGGTAACGGACAGACGGACGGACGGACGGACAAACGGAGGCGATTTTAATATACCCTGTTTTTTTTCAAAAACGTGGGTATAATAACATTCAAAAAAATAATTACAAGAGACTCAAAACTGCAATAATATACTAATTGAACAAATAATAGTAAAAAACATGCATACTGATGTGAGGCCTTATTCCGCTAACCACGCTGGCATGATAAATCACCGGTGTAATTGTTGTGCGTAGGTCATTACACCATATGACAGGTTTAAAACCGATTTATATTGTTATGGTGTAGTTATTATATAAGTGATTGAGTCGACAATTTATCGTTTTTATTGTTTATGTTTTTATCATTAATAAGTCGTGACCTACCGCATTATTTGTTGTTATCTCAACTGGATGACACTTACCTTACTTACTCATTGGCGTAGCTCTGCGTAGGGCCCTGTAGGCCCGGGCCTACGCATAATTTTCAGAAATAGAAAAATTAAAAATTCCAAAAATGCAATAAAAATCGGGGGTGGGGGCGGGGCTGTATAGGAGACGTAGTAACCAGAAAATATCATTTTCATATATATTTGTTTAGTTATCTTTTCCCTTCTTAAAGTCTAAAATATACATCAGCACCCACCTAATGCATTCTAACATTAAAAAAAATTCGGGGGGGGGGGGGGGGGGGGGGGGCATGTCCCCGGACCCCCGTAGCATAATAACTTGCGGGCCTTTGCTGTCAAAAATGCCAAGCTACGCCCCTGTTACTATCCAGTATACTATGCTGGTTCTTTAATATATCCGACAGATTCCAGAACACTGAGCCGTCCGCTTGGCGTCACTTTACATGAAGCAGCGCGGATGACACGCTCGAGGCGCCAGTTCAATATTACGCGTCGGGATATTCGAACCCGCAACCTTGGAGCCATCCCTCGACCATTTGACAACGCTACCACGGTGGCCATCAACGCTCCCATCCAATTTAAAAATATAAGGACAAACCCTTTACGACACTATGTGTAATGCATTATTTGAAAAGAAGCCCGAGGCTGTGCCGAGGGTTTAATTTGTGCCGAACCTGATAAACTGGATGAGATCCCATTCATCATGTTGATCGTTTAAAATCATTTAATTTACCTTTTTTCCCCATTTCTTTCCGTTCAAAAATACCCAGACGTCATAAAATATACCATGACGTCATCAAAAGAGGTGCTGACGTCATGAAAAAGAGGTGCACCTGACGGGATAGGAAAGTAACTACCGAGATATATTTTTATCTCAGGCACCCTGTTTCTCGGCAGAATTGTACAGATCGACATGATAAAACAGTAACTAACACCATAATTGTATCTCTTTTTGATAAAACAGTAACTAACACCATAATTTATCTCTAAAAGTAGATATAAAAGTCGAAAAGCCGGAAATGTATTCAAGGACCACAGTCAACCAAAAACACGCACAGAAAAAACAATAATTACAAAGATAAATAAAAGGCAAGATGTGACATCACAAACATAAAAGGGTTGACTTTTATCTTTCTTGACAATTGCTACTGTACTGGAACGGTCAATGACAAAAAAGGATTTTAAACCAGGTTCTAAGGTGCACCAAACCTCACTGTTACCCTATTATCATCCAAATAAAAAGGACAGTGCATTTAAAGATTTCCCCGACATGTTATATTCTCTAACAAACAAGCAGCTTTAATATGTAATATAAGGATAACAGATCATAACACATAAATGAGCATGTATATATAACTTTAAAAAATAAAAGCCTGAAAGCAAGTACTCCGTGACTTGGTAGAAGCACGATTGGGTCTGAATCGTTTAACTAGAAATAGGTATCAGTCTAAAGCAGTAGACATCAGTCTAAAGATGCGGGTACCAGTATAATGAACACTGCTTACGTTATTTGCATATCGTTTGCTTGTTAATTCAGTTACTCGAATGATATGCTGAATTAAAAGAAAAGGGTCAATGAATGGTATTTTGCCCGTAAGTACCATTTTCCTAATTATTCTCAATGCCACTTTTATATTTTGCACCGATTGTAAATTCTATTGGCTGACCATTGACTAATTAGTCTCGATCATCCAGACCTCTCGCGAGACTTCTCTCTAAGAAGTCCAAACGATGGTCTGGAGTAAAGCTTCTTTAAAAATTTTGACATCAAAACGAGGTGTGGACAAAAAAAAATCACCGGCCTCTGATTGGTCAACTTCAGTTTGTTATGGAAATCCGTGGGAATCACCCCATACGTCACGATGGCGTCAAAAAATACGTGACGTTACGCGCAATGTTATGCAATAGAATTACCAAACATAGTCAGTGGATCACGATTAATTCTAAAAAATAAATTTTAAACATCATTTTGTAAGATTATATTATGTTTTTAGAGAAACTACAACAAAACGAAGTTTATTGTACATTTAATAAGGTTGTACACACATCCCATTGGAACTAATGTTGCGCGTAATTCAACGTGCACTTTGATGTTGCAATCAAAATGACGTCACGTCGCAGTCAGTTTTGACGGTTGGCGCCGTCTATCGGTCAAAATGTTTAAAGAACAGTGAGTCCAGACGCTCGCTAGCGCTCGCAGTCAGCTTGAGTTTGTCTGGATGATAGAGACTATTGACTAATAAATACTGAAAAGGGGATCACTTCGAAGCAACAAATACAAACAAGAGAGAACACAATCAGTTTTACTGAGTCTGTTCATGAGAGGTAATATAAGGTACAACACCTCTCGCCCCCTAGCGCCGGATTGAGCGGTATTCTAATTTAAATCACAAAGACTTGGCTTGATGATCCCAAAGTACCAGTAAGTAATAACACTACTGATTTGTAGTCGGGGTGACTTTTTACAGCCGCTGTACAGCACTAAACAAACGTTAGTGTAATGTCAATAAATAAATACTAAAGCGATTGTGTACATAAATACATGAATCTTAAGACTTGGAACCCCTGCGGCTTGGTCACTTTAACTTTAAAGGTTGAAAACAGCTCTAAAAATAAAGAGCATTCATATATACATATCGGAATTAGCCACGTTATTAAATGGCGTGAGCGGCTCTTATATTTATTTTATAATTTTGTATTTAACTATTCCAATAACAGTGATGAAACAGCTCAATATACTCTGGAGACTATCCTAAAGACTGGGAAGAGCCTTGGACATAAAAATGGAGCTTAGGGCTATAATCGCTGAGGAAATCTGTAAAACAATGTAATCAAACATTTCGTTAGGTGTGAGCGGCTCTTTATAGTTTCCCTTTTTAGCTCGACTATAGGAAGAATTGGGGAAGCTTTCCTACCTTTTATTTAAACGAAAGCATCCACAAGTGAGATATTAAGGACAGCAAAATCGAAATCTTTTTTGCCAATGACCGTTCCAAGGCGGTATCCCTATTGTCAACCCTTTTCGTGTTTGTGACGTCATATGCCTTTAGTCCTATTAACATTGCCATTCATGGTTGTCGCATTCTGTGAAAGCTGCATACTCTGTTCGACTTTTATACTTATTTTTTATTAAAAGTAAGCTTCTTCAGCAATATTTTCGTTATCACAAACAGCGTAATACTATATCTTTCTAAATGTTCTAACGCCGGAACAAAAAGCATACTGGATAAGTACAACACCAAACAAATTCTGGGACTAGAAATATCACAGCCTTTATATTATTGAGATACGATCTATAAAAGTTGAAGGCTACCACCCTTTAGTATTGGAACGCACATCATGTTTAGTGACCCACCTCTACAGTTAGTCACTACTCTTCATTAAGGCTCCGGCTATATTTATCGCGGACTCAGAAAGCTGCTGTGGGTGTTGGACGGTGTATCAACGTCATTTTACTGTTCATAACAAAGCTGTATTGTAAGAATACTGGGACGCAGTCAAATTGGTATACAGGCATTTTATGTGTCTTCTGCTACTTGAATTACGTATCATTGTTAGGGATACAGTCTACAAATTATGATCTGCGCTTGCGCGTAGAACCTATTCTTACTGTTATCACTAGAATTATATTTAAGGGATACAGTCTATAAATCTGTTCTCAGTGTACGAATACAGCTGGTTTGGTATCGTCACTGATTATTGATTGATGTTAAACTTTATTAAAGGGACAAACGGCAATCTTGATTTTTAAAAACTCCATTGCTACTTATTATCATGAACTACTGTCAGATTTCAATCATAAAATAAAACCCTTTCTTCTAATGTAAATTTACATTGCTAAATACTGAGATTTCCTTCACAGACGCTAATCTTTCAATCCAATTGCTATTATATTATTAGTATGCTGTCTTTTTGTTTATAATTATGATAATTTACCAATTCTTCATATTCTAACCTTGATATTTTCCCAATTCCTCACAATCTAATCTTGAAAAAACATTATATTTATTGATCCATTACACATACTATTTCAGATGTCTATCATTTTCATATTAAAACATTATACAACACAGATGCCAAAATTAAAAACATGTTCATTTTGTCTCATGATGACTAGTGTATCTAGTGCTCAAATCTTTCATGATAAATGTGTTTTGATTGTTGACAATTACAAATAAAAAAATTCTAACATCTACACACTGTTCTTTTTCTCTTTTTTTTTTCATACTCACTCCACTTACCGGCTTGTGATACTTTGGATCACTGTTTTCTTATGTAACTGTTCTGACCGGCTTGTGATACTTTGTAACACTGTTTTCTTGTTTTTCTCTTGTGCGATGACTGGACAGCCTAGTGGGATTCTATAATCTGAAGGTAGGTGCATGCACTTTCCTTAATCAGGTGTTTTGGTCGAACAATAGATTGTTTTTTCTCTTTGACAACAAGCTGACTGTTGTCGCTGATCGGTACACATTTGGATACATTGGGTTGCTGAGATGTTTCTAATTATTCACTTCAATATGTCTTTACAACAACATTTAAGTGTATCGTATGCTAGTTTCTCTGAAGGTCGATTTCCTTTCCTTAGAATTTCTTTTATTTAAATGTTCTTGTCAGTTTAAAGCGCTGAAACCAAGAAAATAGTGAGGTTGTATGCACATAAAATCGATTTTAGCTAACCAGGAGGCCGTATTGTCTACTGACCGTTCCAATTCGTTAACACTGTCTTCAACATTCTTGATGGTGTGTATTGTCTTGTTCTTTGACTAGTTATTTTTTTCATTTGATTTAGTATGTGGTACAGTACGGACCTACGGTGCTATTGTGGTACAGTACGGACCTACGGTGCTATTGCGCTTGGTGCTTTTTGGTTTCTTTTGGGCCATTTCTCCCAATATGAAAACAATAATAAACACAATTTTACCTACTACAACGAATAGCACGCTTATAATCTTCTACGGTCATGGAAAATCTACGAAAATCGTTGATAAGTTTGATACCCTATATTAAACTACTGTAATGGAAAATATACTCTGATTCGACATCTTCATTGCGTTTTGTTAAGCTTATCTAGTGATTACATATTATATATTAAGTCAACGACGTTAATTAGTCAAACACGTAAATCAGAAAACTCATTTATCGTCGGTTATAAAACATCAATGATGAAATTTCTTTTCCTCCTATAAACGATTATAGTGTGTAGGTATTTGAGGTCTCGGAACTCAGTGACATGTTAAAAGATAATTAAAATCACACATAAAAGAACATAACATGACCTCACGCGGAAATAAATACAGGTATACGAAATGAAGTTTATATAATCTACGTAGGTTCTAATTTGCATAATTGCGAAATTAAAATGTTTAAGGAGTGTTTGGTAGAACTATAAACAACTGTAACAGTGTGATTGATGCCTGTAATGGAAAGTTAATTGTATATAAGACACACGCTCATCACCTCGTACTATTCCAGTTGTTACTATCACACTAACACCAGTTTGTTTAAGACAAAACACAAAGGTAAGTTTCGTTGTATTTTTAAGAAAAATTTAAAAATTCAGACGAAACTATTTAAGGTTTACAATGCTATCTAACGTGTAGCATGGTGGTATGTGTGAAATCCGAGGATAAATTAATCGTTTATAATTATAAAACAATGTCTCATCTCAAGAAACACGTTATCAATTGTTTAAACAAATATTTACTGAAACCAATGTGACACTGAATAATTATAATAATTATAATTAATTGATTCATATTTATGTATCTTCCGTCTCTGTTATACATGCTTGATTTGTAAAAAACGTTTTCCAAGGAGAGGAACTTTATAAGATTTCTTTAGTTCCAATCCTTTATTTAATATACTGTAAAATGTATTGATGCACTAATTCGAAATAAAATATGTTTAAACCAAGGAACAAATCATAAACATGATAAATAGACGCATACATTTTAACTTAAGTAATGACATTGTTTCTGTAGAGTTTTTCTCTGAAAAAATACACTTTGATGTCATCTAGGTGATATACATGTTTAAATATGCCATTTTCAATATTCCTATACTAAAGTTATTTGATTTTCAGGTTTAAAGATGAACCCTGTAATACTGCTGTGTGTCGTCGTCTGCAGCGTCGCGGCCATCCCAACCCGATACTTCAGTGGCTCCTCGAGGGCTCGCTATGGACGTTACGGCGTTGGTTCATCATACGGACTGGGAGGAGGTAGTCGATATGGTTCTTCATATGGTGGTTATGGTGGGTCTGGAAGTGGTCTTTATGGGGGGTATGGTAGAGGCATTTACAGAGGGTCTGGAAGTAGTCTATACGGAGGATCTAGGTATGGTCTTCACGGCGTAACCGGATACGGTTCTGGATACGGCTCTGGATACGGCTCTGGATACGGCTCAGGATACGGCTCTGGATACGGTTCTAGGTACGGTTCAGGATACGGCTCTAGATACGGCTCTAGACACGGCTCTGGACACGGCTCTGGGTACCGATCTGGGTACGGTTCTGGGTACGGATCTGGAATAGTCAGTGGCAGTCATAGAAGGCACGGACTAGGGTCATCATACGGTAGCTATGGACGTGGTGGTTCAATGTATGGACGTCGGAGTTACGGATCTTACGGTCAACAATACCCGTCATACGGTCGCCAGTATGGTAAGTGTTTTAATCAGTAGTTCGTTTTCTCTTCGAGAAAGGAGATGTGATGTAATGTTGTATTTTATTTTGCTTATAGTTTTATTTTAAAACGAATAACGTCAGAGCGAATATTACTTTGCGGTATGGTACACACATATTTCTTGCATACCGGATGAGGCTATCCACGTTTCACATGGGGGATGGAAAGTCTTATCTTTATGGGTAAAGATAAAAGTCTCGTGCCCATCAAAATCCGGTATGCAGGAAAACATGCAAAACATTAGTAGCTGGCGGCGTCAACGCACAACATGTTTCTGATATGCGAGAAAAAGAATATATCACGGGTTTTCGGTTCAGAAAGGAAATTCCAACCCTCGGTATAAGTATTTTAATCGAAACCTCGGCAGAGCCTCGGTTCCGATAAAAACACTTATACCTCGGGTTTGAATTCCCTATATTCCCCGGATACCCATGAAAGATTTCTATAATCATATTCCACCATTTCCTCCCGCATGTTTAAAGTATTTTTCTTTTGTCTGAAGTATATGTTATATTTTGTTACAGTTTGGACATATGCTCTAAGATTACAGCACAGTTTTCAAAAGTGTGCCATTATATTAAATAACATGCAGGAATGATTTTGTTACTTTTAACATGTCATGAAAATAACTCTGGCGTTAAAGGCATATAATGACATTTCTCAGTAATGACTTCGTAATGTAACGTTGTTGTAAATTCTATAACTATTACATAACAATTGAAATTACACACGAGTTTCTATTATTTTGAGGGGAATCGAATGTATTGAATACGATGAACCCGAGAGTGGTTATATCAAATAAAAAAGAGTGAAACAATGAACACGTGAATAATGTCATAGTTATTAAGTGTTGTGTCTCTCTCTGCACTGACACTCTTCAAATGAAAAGGCCTCAGGATATTATTCAACATGCCTTAAACATGTTGCAAATTGTCGTTTGGTCAGATGATCTGAACCATTTAACATCTTTTCGTTAATGTTGGATTATTTCAGATCTGATAGCTATAAACAATTTGCCAACATAGTAAATATTAATAGGTTAATGCCGTCACCACGTCAGTATGAACCTTATTTTTGATGTGTTCTGTCTCACATCCTGCAAACTAAATTGGTCGAGGTGATGGTTCTATCATGAGGGTATATGAATCAACATTGACGAACCATGTTCACCGAGAATAAAACAGAACGTCTAAATAAAGACAAACACTATCCAAGAAAAGTGCACGCCAATTTATTACCATAAAAACACTGAAGCAGGAATCGGAAACAACTCATTTAAAACTCCTCCTAACTAATTGACATTAAGTATTACCGACTCATTATGGTTTGATAATAATTAAAACTGTGGTTTTACTATTTCAGGAAGCAGTTACGCTTATTAGATGATAAATAAACATAATGGTGGAGAGGAGGGGACCCTGTAATCAACATGCAGTGTACAAGAAAGATGCCTAGGATTCACTAAATACTTATATGCAACATTGAAGAATGAACACAGTGTTGGGTGGTGCTGTTTGTTTCGCGCTTACTATTGTGACGTTAATTGTCATGTGAACTGATCCATAACAGTATTGATGTTATTTGATTGATATAGTATGTACGAACAGCATTTAATTATATAATTGCATACTCATATTTTAAAAGAACAAAAGTAAAACTTGATCCTTAAATAACTCTAGTGTTTCTACACATGTTTGAATATTTGCAAAACACATTCTACAATCAACTTCGTAGCATGGAATGCTACTAAATGTGTAATATAATGCATCATACATGTTGTTTAACCTTTGATACTTTTTCTTATTGAAAATAATCAAGGTATTTATTTTAAGTAGTTTCGTGTGTGGGTTTACCTATTGTGTCAATGCGTTTTAAGCATGTGGGAATCACTTCCACCACTTTGACGTGTGCATTGATTCTAATTGTTTTTCATTGTATGTGAAATCAACGTTTTTGTTAATTGTTTAAGATAATTGTATACATCCATTCCAATAATACATACCAAACGTCGTTTTTAACATTTCTTTCAAAATTATTTCTTCGATAAATGCTATTATAGTTTGCTGTATGCCCCTTGTACATTTAACATGTTCAGTTTGTAAATATAATGTGGAATTCCCAATTTGAATAACGTCACGATATTTAAAATAACCCTTACCTCATGCACTTCATGCACTATCTGCATATAATTGTGTTTACAATGTATCACATAAGTTGCGGTTTGTGTATGCTAGTATGTCATGCCATTGATATCATAATGCATTAGTGAATTTGACGGCCGAATTATCGCTCGGTCTTTCACGTTCAGCCCGGTGTACAATCAGAAATGCCTCGTCGATTTCCGTAAACGGTAATAACCAGTTAGCGAAATCGACGAGGTAATTCCGTCTTCTCGCTGTGGTATTACGGAGAAGTCCGAACCAACGAATATAGAGAGCTATATCAATACATGCACTTTGTCTCATTGTTGGAGTGGTAATAAATAGAATCTCACATTTATGCATGCTTAATATTGAATGTACTTAACTCGTTGGATAAAATGTAAGTGATACTTGGCAGAGCCTCGCACCATACAATTGTATCCAACTCGTTAAAATAAATGTTGTAACATTAAAAAAGCACACATCTTAGGTCATCTATGTATATTATTGTCTATACAAGACAATTTCAGATACGACATTTATATAGTGCATTCTACGAAAAATAAAAATTATTTATTTAAGATCGTTTTCTAAAAATATATAATTCAACATTTAGCATCGGAAATATAGCTAAACATATTTAAATATCTGTTCTTAAAATATTAAATAGACCTATACAAATTAAATGTTTTTGTACGTAAACGTGTTACCGTACACCAACGCTAGTGTAAGGTAACTTGTATTCAATGGCCTGACTATTTTATTAAATATAAGAAAGTGTTCAATGATATGTTCTATAAAGTGATACTGAATGTTATGTTGTTTATATAAATAAAATGATAACAAAAACAAATGTGTTGTTAAAGTATATATAATTAGAATACATTAGCTAACAAATACGAGATACGAATATTTAAATCTGTATAAAATGACAATGGTCGAAGTGTGATTCAAGAGCTTTTAAACTTTGACTTCAATACTGCCAGACAATGCCGTCGGACAATGATGCTGCACAATACTGCTGGACAATACTGCCGGACGTAACATTGCTCATTTGTGAAAACATGATGATGGCTAGCAAATTTAGAAGCTGTGTTTGGATCCTTTTAGACGCTGCTAGCAAAATATCATACTTTCAGTATACAACTACAAGCTATAACACTATGCAAGCAATGGTAGTTACTTCCCATGTATAACCTCATTTATGCTATAACAATGAGCAGACAATTAGACTAGATTTATTCGCAAACAGAATTTCATTCTAAATTTCGTCTTTGTCGTCTTTATTAGTATCTTTTTTAAAAAATAAAATATTATCACTGATAACTCATGCATAACAACACGATTTGTTGGTTTCGGACTCTTCTCCATTTCACAATGGATTTTGAAACGTTGTTATTGGTTCATGACTGCAGATAAAATTAGACGCACTGACTTCGTTTATAAATACACATCTTTATTAAATATCTTACATTCACAACATTCAAAACAAACATGTCGTGAAAAGGCATATAATATATCATGCTGTATTATCTAAAACATTCATGCCATACACTTGTATCATTAAATATAATATAATTCACATGCAAATTCATATTGTATTTAACACTGATATTACATGTACTTATAACAGGCAATTTAATGGTCAATTATGTCCGGAAAGTCGTGTGGCCTCTTTGAACAACAGTAGCATTTTATTTCATCCATAACTGCCTGAAATAGAAAGAAGTATTTAGGATGTTTTATTATGTATATCGTAGTTTATATACATGTCCCACTGCGCTGCAATCTCATCATTGGCCAATGGTTATAGTTCTTTTTTTACTAAACAGTGAGCAATAGTATACTGTTTAAGTGTTATACCGAAATCAGTAATGGCCATGTTCAACGAATATAGGATATGCACTTATATATGGACGGACTTAACCGTTACTTCTACATGACAACGCACCCCATACAAATGGCAGCATAAACCGACAGACAGTTTTTAACCTCGTTAAAAGGGCGTCGCAAAATAACTAAACTTACCAAAAAGTAACATGGTCACACCGCAAAGACATCGCTTCACATCGAATCCGTCGATTCACAAAACACAACTTCCGCTTGCAGTACAGTAACGTTCGACTGCTGTGATTATTGTATATCATAAAATATAAGCGTTTTTCATTGATCTAGAAGCAGTCACGTGTGATTGAATAGTTTTGACCATCTCTAATTGGAAATATGCCATCCGTTTAATAGATTATCACGTGATCGTGCAATAGTAAACTTAGCGTGCAATAGCAAATCTTTGTCATTGACGCGATTTTTAAAAAAAAAGCAAAGCGTCAGTAGTGGATCTGTGTCAGTGACGCAGCGTCACATAACCATGCAATAGTCGATCTATGTCAGTGACGCGTCACGTGACCATGAAATAGTCGATCTGTGTCAGTGACCCGTCACGTGACCGTGCAATAGTCGATATGTGTCAGTGACACGTCACGTGACCGTGCAATAGTCGATCTGTGTCATTGACGGTCACATGACCGTGCAATAGTCGATCTGTGTCACTGACGCAGCGTCACGTGACCGTGCAATAGTCGATCTGTGTCAGTGAAGTAGCGTCACGTGACCTGCAATAGTGGATCTGTGTCAGTGACGCAGCGTCACATGACCGTGCAATAGTCGATTTGTGTCAGTGACGCAGTGTCACGTGACCGTGCAATAATCGATTGTGTCAGTGACGCAACGTCACGTGACCGTGCAATCGTGGATCTGTGTCAGTGACGCAGCGTCACATGACCGCGCAATAGTCGATCTGATTCAATGACGCAGCGTCACGTGACCATGCAATAGTCGATCTGTGTCAGTGATGCAGCATCACGTGACCGTGCAATAGTCGATCTGTGTCAGTGACGCAGCATCACGTGACCGTGCAATAGTCGATCTGTGTCAGTGACGTGCTTGTTTAAATGAACAAAGGAAGCAGATACATTGTTTACACGGCTCACACTCCACATTTTAATTTTATTAGGACTTAAAAAATCATGCATTGCCGCCTCGTGCAATAGTACCCTTCTCGGGTCAGTAGTTACTTCTTCTGATGATTAGCTTGTAAGGAATTAAATAGTTTTATTACATAAATGTCATTAATTTACATTGAAAAAAAGTTATATCGTCACTTTTTTTTATATCATCACTACTCACTAGTGATGATATAACTTTGCCGGAACTACTTTCTTAACATCGAGGTAAAAAGTGGTAATTTGGTTAAAAAACTCGTACTGCGAACTCGTTTTTTTTAACCAAATTACCACTTTTTTCCCTCGTGACATCATTTCAGTATCAAATTTATGCTGTTAATTATTCTCTATGTATACTATTGTCACATACGACACTGCGTCGACGTCGTTCTAATATCTCTATGCTGATGATACTACTGTGTACAATTGAAACATGCGACTATATCATTTTTAATATCTCTATGCTGATGATATTACTTTGTATGGTAACTACGATAATCGAACATGAATTCCAAATGATTTGCAGAATGTCTGATTCGTGTTATTGGCATGATATGGCATGATATGGCAATACATACTCAAAAGCAAGGTTATGTGCATTACAACTTAACAAACATAAACTATTCTCATCTAAGCAGTTAATATACATGTCATAATAGCGAGCTCAGCGACGCTCGCAAGCGAGGTCTTAGCAAATATTATAGGAGAAAAAACCGTGGTAAAAAAGTCAAAACACAGTTAACTCCCTTGTTAAGGGGAGGTCATGGCTATATTCGTTCCAAACGCAGTTAACTCCCATCTTTGTTTGGAATCCGATCTACCTCTATTCGCGTTGGAGCTAGTCCATCCAGTTGGCAAACTTCATATGTTAATGTGACGTCATTAGGTAAACAACCGTCTGGTATTTTATAGATGGCGATATTAGTTATTATCAGCTAAAACTGATAAAAAAAAGGTCAAGGTAACGGTTTCTCTACCTAACTTTAAAAACTACTACAGTATCGATAATCTAAAATACAAATTAAATCTTTAAATGAAAACGCATCGCACTTTAGTGATATAGATAGTTATTCTGTACGGTAAAGTCGGTGTGTACCGAAATTGTAACCACTGCAGTCTGCTGTTGCAAAGTTTCCAAGAAATGTGCGCATTTGTATTTAGAACTAGGATGTTGAACGTTGTTGAACGGTGCTTAAAGATTCACTTCTTTTATTAAGTTCTGACAAATGTTTTGGCGTAGGAACAAGGCTGGGGTGGGGACCCAATAATCTGAGTGTGGGAGTGCTGGGGGCGAGGGGATAGAGGAGGATCAAGAGTATGTTAAAAGGCACCCAGGCGGCAGGGTATTTTTCGGCTCCCACTCCAACCCTTTCCCCAAACCCCCAACCCCCCACCCAACACACCACTCACAATATTTTGCCAAAAGTATGTGTTGATAGCCCCAAAAAACAGTGGCCCACAGTTGTACAGTCTAGTTGCAAAACATGCATTTTAATTAATTTTAAAAATAGAAATAAACATGATAATCCAGCCAGGAGACAACAGTCAGAAAATACACTTGTACTCTGGTGAAAATGAGCATATACACAAATAAATATACACAACTAAACGTATATCAACTGGAATTATTTTATTGTTTAAAATAAAATAATAATGCCATAAGAAAATAGAAATTGTCTTAGGTCAAGGCCTGAAACACAAATTAAAATGCACATGTTATATTTCATATTGACTAACCAATTATAACTGATGATTGATCAGTTACATCCAATCAATGGAAATAATTATCCATTGTAAGTTTCAACCGATTGCCCATCACTTGTAACTGGCAGATGAATGATACAATTCGGATCTCGATATCTCGTTTTTGCAGCAATTTAGAAAAAAAAAATATACTCATATAATTTCGAATAAACTTCACTTTTCAGTTTATGGAGCTAATTGCTCAAACATCTGCTGTACCTGCATAGAAAATGGCTATTATGTGGACTAAACTGAATACACTGATGATATGTTGTATTTTTGCACTATTTATGATTTTATCATTACCAACCTCCCAAGGCATATTATTACTGATACTAAAACGGCAGGTAAATAATGTGTATTTAGGAATTGATTCACTAATTTTCGGTATTCCTGGGGTTTTAACGATGGTAGTGGATGGCAAATTTACTGTAAAACTCAAAGTGAATGAACATTTACCATGAAGCTATTTATGATAAAGTTGCCGTTCAAACCCCAATATTTAAATTGCTATTGCATTGATATTTTTTTACGTTTTGAGCAGAGCTAAAGCAAACAAATTTTGTCTGAATAACGCAACTTCGTCTATTCTTTTACGTGCCAACTGTCGTAAGTTGCTATAAAAAAAACGTGCAAGGTTGGCAACGTCACTGTTACCAATTACATAAAAGGATTGAATTCAATATTTCGATATATTTACGGGTTATGAAAAACATAAGCTAGTTTAAAGTTAACGAGAACTATCTCGGACTAGAAAAACTAGCCTCATGTTTTGCATAGTCAGTCGAAAGATCGAAATATTGAACTTAATCCTTAAAGATTTACGACATTTTTTAATGGATTCATCTAGTCTTTCATATGCCCGACTCCAGTACATGCTTGTTAACTGTTTTCCTTTTTGCAGTGCTAAACGATAGCTTCTTGAACATGTGTTTTTTTAATGGCGTATCAACACATTAGCTAAGGTTATTTAGAGCTCCCCCAGACAGAAGAGAAGGATATATAGGAATCATATAACCTTCAAAACACGGGACTGCAGATTTTATGTCCGGCGCATCCTTATGGAAAGCCTCGGCTGCCTTCTGTTGACCGTTTGCATTTTGTGCAGTACGCTTTGTAAGTCGTTTTGTGCATTTTCTAAGTTGTTATGTGCATTTTGCAAGTCGTCTTGTGCATTTTCTAAGTTGTTATGTGCATTTTCTAAGATATGATTTTCGTAAGTTGTTATGTGCATTTTTTAAGTTGTCCTATGCATTTCGTAAGTTGTTACGTGCATTTCGTAAATTGTTATGTTCATTTTCTAAGTTGTCTTGTGCATTTCGTAAGTTGTTATGTGCATTTTTTAAGTTGTCTTGTGCATTTCCTAAGTTGTTATGTGCATTTCGTAAGTAGTGATGTGCATTGACAACTTAGAATATGCACATAAAAACCTACGAAAGCTGTCCTGTGCATTGTTTAAGTTGTCATGTGCATATTCTAAGTTGTTATGTGCATTTTCTAAGTTGTTATGTGCATTTTTTAAGTTGTTATGTGCATATTCTAAATCGTCTTGTGCATTTTCTAAGTTGTTATGTGCATTTTCTAAGTTATGATTTTCGTAAGTTGTTATGTGCATTTTCTAAGTTGTCCTGTGCATTTCGTAAGTTGTTATGTGCATTTCGTAAGTTGTTATGTTCATTTTCTAAGTTGTCTTGTGCATTTCGTAAGTTGTTATATGCATTTTTTAAGTTGTCTTATGCATTTCCTAAGTTGTTATGTGCATTTTCTAAGTTGTTATGTGCATTTTTTAAGTTGTTATGTGCATATTCTAAGTTGTCTTGTGCAATTTCGAAGTTGTTATGTGCATTTCGTAAGTTGTTACGCACATAACCACTTACGAAATGCACATAACAACTTAGAAAATGCACATGACAACTTAGAAAATGCACATAACAACCTACGAAATGCACGTAACAACTTACGAAATGCACATAACAACTTAGAAAATGCACAAGACAACTTAGAATATTCACATAACAACCTAAGAAATGCACATAACAACTAACAAAATGTACATAACAACTTACAATACGCACATAATAACTTAGAAAATGCACAAGACAACTTAAAAAATGCACATAACAACTTACGAAATGCACATGACAACTAATAAAATGCACATGACAACTAATAAAATGCACATGACAACCTAGAAAATGCACAAGACAACTTAGAATATGCACATAACAACTTACTAAATGCACATAGCAACTTACTAAATGCACATAACACCTTATAAAATGCACAGGACATCTTAGAAAGCGTACTGCACAAAATGCAAAAGGTCAACAGAAGGCAGCCGAGGCTTTCCATACATCCTTGGTCGGGATAGTAAAGAGGCTGCGTCTAAAACGTTCTCGCCTCTCACAGCTACGGGTTTGAATCCCACTGTAAACTTGAAGTGTCGATAATCACGGACGGCTGGAGGTATACAGTAAGGGTTTTACCTTAAGAAACAAGAAGCCCAAGAGGGTGTGTGGATGCTCTACTGGCTAAAACGGCTCGTATATCAAGGGTTGTCGACATAAAATTCATCAGTACTTCTTTTAAAACATTACAAAAACAACAGGGCTAGGATGGCCTTAGAATCTCACTTGGTAATCATGGGCAATAATTCTGCTGTGTCTAGTCTGGCATGGGTATTTTTTAATTTGTCCCACTTCCTTCTATGAATGAAATTTCATAAAGATGGGTAGGGGTGGGGGTGGTTATATTAACAATCTAAACAAATATGGTAAAGATCAGAAATGAAGTAACTGCAGATTTAACAAAGGAAAATACAATATAGACTGTTTCAATAAAACAAGTGCCATAATTCTGTCAATACTAACAAGATCTAGCTAGTTTTCGAACATGTCCAAGATTTCATTGATATACCGCGCTTTGCACAATTAGACATTTTACCGATGCCTCCTGTCAAGTTTCTTCGAAACAAGGCGTTTACGAGCGCCGACAAAAATGTAAAGTAAACATGTCAAGGGGCCGTAACTCCATCAAAAACCAACAAACCGGAAAAAAACGCAATACCGGTAGGCACAACTAGAAATCATATCAATGCTTCCTGCTAAGTTTCGTCAAAATCCAGCACAGCGTTAACTAAAAAAATAAATAAAAAAGTAATTATAAAAAAAAATGAAAAAAAAATAAAAAAATAAAAACGAAACAGATAAAATAATAATAAAAAAAATCAAGAAATCTGCTAAAGTTTGTTAAAGATCAGATGAAAAATAAAGGCCCTATCGTATTAACGAGACAACATATAGCATTTGTAACGAAATCAAGAGTCATAACTCTGCTGTTACTGGTCCGATCTGGCATGTTTTTAACTTGTCCGAGCTTCCATTGATATTAACAATCTGGTAAAGTTTGGTAAAGATCGAATGAAGATTGAAGGCCCGATCGTCTTAAGGAGGCAACATATAGCATTTTTAACTAAATCCAGGGCCATAACTCCGCTGTTACTGGTCCGATCTGGCTGGTTTTCAAACATTTTCGAGCTTTTATTAATAAAACAATATGTTACAGTTTGGTAAAGATCGGAGGAAAAATGAAAGCCCTATCATCTTAACGAGGCAAAATACAGCATTTGTAACTAAATCAAGGGCCATAACTCTGGTGTTATTGATTCGGCTGGATTTCGAACTTGTCCGAGTTTTCATTGATATTAGTAATCCGGTAAAGTTTAATAAAGATCAGATTAAAAACAAATGCCCTATCGTCTTAACGAGACAAAATATAGCATTTCTAATTAAATCGATGGCCATAACTCCGCTGTTACTTGTTCGGTCTGTCTGGTTTTCGACTTAATCGAGCTTTCATTGATGTTAACAATCTTTAACAGTTTGGTAAAGATCCGATGAAAAATGAAGGCCCTATCGTCTTAACGATGCAAAATACAAGGACCATATTTTAACAAAATCAAGGACCATAACTCTGTCGTTACTTATCCAATTTGGCTGGATTTCGAACTTGTCCGAGCGTTTATTGATATTAGTAATCCGGTAAAGTTTAATAAAAATCAGATGAAAAACAAACGCCATATCGTCTTAACGAGACAAAATATAGCATTTTAAACTAAATCAAGGACCATAACTCCGCTGTTACTGGTTTGATCTGGCTGGTTTTCAGGCCTTTCTAAGCTTTCATTCATATTAATAATCTGTTAAAGTTTGGTAAAGATCGGATGAAAAATGAATGCCCTATCGTCTTAACGAGGCAAAATATAGCATTTTTAACTGAATCAAGGGCTATTTCTCCGCTGTTGCTGATCCGATTTAGCTGGTTTTTAAATCTTTCCAGGCTTTTATTAATATTAACAATCTGGTAAAGTTTGGGAAAAATCGAATGAAAAATGAAGGCCCTATCGTCTTAACGAGGGAAAAGTTAACGGACGACGGACGGACTAGCTCTGTTGGCCCTTGGCCAGTAGAGCTAAACAAATTGGTCTGCCTCTACCACAAACAAAATTAGACCCTCATATATTGCCTAACATGTGCTAAAAATGACGCAAACGTAAAACACCATTCAAACAGTTTATGTCCACATCAAAAAGACAAAGCTAAGAAATTAAACTCTTTCCCATGGGCACATTGAAAAACTCAGTGGTGCAAGTAAGATCTCTAGATTCAAAGTCTACCATGCTGCATTACAACCGTTTCAGAAATTAAGACGTTTTAGACAAATGCTATCAATAGGGTTTGCTGAATCGGTTATAAAACTGTGTTTTGAACATATGTGGGTTGTTGTTGTTGTTTTAAATATATTTTATATTTTTCAGTGCCATTTTTGCTTTAAGCTGCACCCTTAGATGTCCTAAATGTTCAATAATGTCCAAGAAAATAATATAGTATAGAACCCTATATCTCATGTTTCCATTGTTTGTGGTTGTTTATAACTGTATTCTGCTTGATGTAGAACTCAGCATTAATAACCTGCAACGGATGGCTTGAACTAAAAGGACTGGATGTACCATTAATGAGGCGCAGTTATCTCTGGTTGATGGATACAAGAGTGGGAATAAGTGATGTACCAAACTATCAATTGTGGCCAAACGATGAGTTATTTAGTAACTGATATCAACATATGACATTCCACAAGAGATTGCTAAAAAACTGAATTCTATTATCGCTGAAAACAAAACACAAAACATACAAGCTACTTAGTCAAGAATCAGTCGGATTACCACCATCTCAAAATAAAACAAAATAAGCTAATTTTTTATACACAAAGAAAGCTACCTTTTTGCGCGTACAATGCAGAGACGGGGAAGCGACATTGGTGAGAAGTGAATGAGTTCAAGTACGTTACCCAGACATGATTTGATATTTTGTAGCGCGTCCGTGTTTGAGAGGGTAAAGACGCTGCATTAGAAACCATCTCAATGCTGCGGGTTCGAATCCCACTGGAAGCTCGACTTGTAAGTGTCGATTCTTATGGACGACGCGAAGTATACAGTACGTGTCTTACATGTTCTACCCAGGAACAAGTGAGTGGTGTGCTTCCACCACTAAAAAAGGTTGACCATCATACATAGCCTAAAATGTGCTGGAAAATGAAGTTTCAGACCAAAAAAACAAAAAAGACAAGTTTTATTTCAATTGCCGTTAAGAAAAGTTATCTTGTCCTGTCCATTAGGTAAATATCATACACATTTAGGGGTCCTTTATTCAAGGTCATGCAGTTTTCATGTCTAGTCATACCCCTAAACCCCTTCTGTTTCTTCTTCTACGCAGTAAAAAGCTGGGATCTTCATAGATCGTAATTAGCACTTGAAATAATGAGACGCAACCTAATTTGCATATAGGTGTGTTTTCAATAGACTGTGTTGCATATTAATGGTTACACGTTCAATGGCAATGTAAATACTGATGTATTCACATTGCCCTTGAATTTTGGTGTTCATTTCAATAAGCTGTCCAATAATTTAAGATAATGAGAAGAAACTGTTTCCATGCCATTAATATATTGGGCGTGAACATCACTTAAGTTTAATGTCAAGCATCTTGCGCAATACATTATTCCTTGGCTTTGTCCGTCTGATGGGGATGATAAATATAAGGTCTAAGCTACCAAAAGCTATCCTGTCTGCATGTTAAATAATTATTACAATCGTCCAGCCAGTATGAATAGTGCATGTTTTCAGGATTATTTACCTCTCATTGTGGTGGCAACAGTAACCATAGTATGCTGATGACTGTTTTCATTTGCATTCCAGTGTTTTTTAATGAGCTGAGCTCGCTATGAGGCAGTGCCTTTTTCATAATAGTACTATTAACTGCACAGTATGCTATAAGATAGTTCGAGTGCATGTAAAAAGAAACTGACATGGTTTTCACATACAGATTAATTTTCCAAGAAAAAAAGGAAATCGTTATTTCGTTTCATTCTAAAGGAAAAGAAAAATTAACGTTAGAAAATAGACAAGGTTTACAAAAACACAGTTGAGCTATTGTTCAACGCTCTAAGGTAACAGAGACTTAAGCAAACATTTCAAATCTCTCTGAATTTCATATAAATGAATATTTCAATTTAAGATTATGCATGTGATAGCCTCATATAAAGATACAACTAAAAATAAAATAATTTGGGTTTTACGAAATCAATTTCATAAGAAAACGAAATTTGAAACATTCCACTAATCGCGCGTTAAGCTAACAGAGCTTTGAACAACTGGGCCCTGGAGGATATAACGCAAACAAATCGATATGAACGTTTTTGTTTTTAGAAAACAAATTATTCCTGACAAAGAGAATGCATTATTATCAACGTTCCCCTACAAAAAGCCAATTTTATATTTAGAATATCTAAATGTACATATACGAAATGTATAATCCAAACATGTGCAAAATAATGATACACCCATTCTAAGATCGTCAAAATCGAATTACACACAAAATAATGTGTTTCACTCAATTCACTCCTGCGGAATCTGTACGCAGCCAGCACAAGGTAGTGCATTAGAATCAGATTGCTATCATAAAATATATTCGTATTATATAATCGCCATCTTTCGTACTATAGCTTTTGATATAGATCCTAACTTTTAGTACGGTAATCCCATTTATTGGCACATGTATATTGATATCACTTTTAAATCTCCCATACAGCTTTGATAAATTAATTTAATACTTTGATGATTTTATACATGATTTCTACAAATTATGCAATGAAATTGTATGACTAGAAATTGTATAACTAGATACAAATAACACAATTTACGAAACTGAAAATATAAGATTGATTATCAGCTATTATTTTAATAACTACAAGTATAATATTATTTGCTTGATGAACAAAATAAACACCGTCAAAGTTTGTTTGTAAATTGTATTGATCTAACCTTTCGTACTATGCACTAACCTGTTCTTGCAATGTATACAATAATGAATCGCGTAAATAAAAGTATTACATAATTCAATTTAGCATATAATGTACGATTGAGATACAAGTAGTGTCAGCAACAAAAACATGTTTGCATAAACCGACATGGCTGAAGAAACTTTATCTTTTGTTCTAACGGGACATCGTTCTAGTTTGGTTGAGGAGCTGCTGGCGTCCATGATATAGTCCGAAAACACATTCGTCCAGAATTTCTCCTGATTACGGGCAACCGTGGCTCTGAAACGTATGAATACACATGTTGGTGTTTATATATACACGAGCATCTTTGTGTTTTACTTATATTGCCTATTGATGTTGCCTTGTTGATTAGAAAATAGTTCATGGCGGTGATTTCTTTACTTACATTGTCCTGTTAATCGGGATGACAGTAGGGTAAGTGTGAGGTTTGATGCACCCAAGAAGCTGGTTTAAACCCCCAGCAGCCTTTTTGCCACTGACCGTTCCAAGGCGGTAGCCCTACTGTCAACCCTTTTTGAGTTTGTGACGTCATATGCCTTTATTATTACTATTGCAATTTTCGTTTGTCTGTTTGCGTGTTTTGGGGTTTACTGTGTTCTGTGAAAGCTGCATTTCCTGTTCGATTTTTATACTTACTTTATATTATTTGTATGTTTTATTCAACTTATACCAAATCTAAAAATAATTTAAGAATTATTCTGCGACAAGGACTGTCACAACCTGACTTCTATGGGGTGACGTGATTTACAAACTTCGTAATATCCTAGATCATGATCACTTTCATACTATCTTTGTTAATGTTGTTAAAATGTTTATTAAAAGAGGTTATGACCCTATCATTTTGCAACGCACTGCCTGCTTGATGGTGGACCCATTTACGAACAGTTCGCCACTGTGCTTTAATCTTTAATTGTGCGATGACCGGCAGGCAGGAATTTCTTTATTTACACTGTCCCGTTTTATTTGGATGAAGTAGGGTAAATGAGAGGTTTGGTGCACCCTAGAACCTGGTTTAAACACCCAGCGGTCTTTTGCCACTGACCGTTCCAAGGCGGTAGCCCTATTGTCAACCCTTTTGTGTTTGTGATGTCTTATATTGCCTTTTATTCATCTTTATAGATAGTTATTCTTTGTTTCCAGGTTTTAGGACCCAATCTAGACACGTTGGGCAAAAGCACCAAACTTCCCTCAAATGTGTGTTTTATATTTGTTCATATTTTAGAAGGGTCCTGAAAGGTTCGTGAATACCTAAATGTCCTTTTTTGTGTCAAAAATTTGGAAAAATAACAAAAACTACTGATTTCTTGAATAATGCAATAAAAACGTATTTTAAATGCTTATTCATTATTTTATTTACCCATTTAAGTGTAATGATATATGACATAATAAATAAATAAAGGAATAAATATGGGTCTTTTGGCACGAAAATATGGAAAACGCCTAAAATTACACTAAAACTGCTAATTTATGGAAATGTTCAATAAAAAAATTCTTTAGCGTATCTCCTATTTTCTTTTACCATATTAGGTATAATGATATTTCGTCTTATTTTTAAAAGGGTCCCCAAATGTTAGTGCATCCCTAAATGTATTTGGAGTGGGGGTGGTGGGGGGTGGGGAGGGGGTCAAAATGTTGAAAAAACAACTAAATCTGTTGATTTATGGAATAATGATAAGAAACATATATGATAAATGCTTATTCATTACTTTATTTACCCATTTAAGTGTAATGATATATTCCTATGAAATAATGAATACATAAAGGGATAAATATGGATCTTCTGGCAAAAAAATATCCCTAAATGTATTTTTTGGGGAGGGGGTGAGTGTGGGGCGGGGGGTCAAAATGTTGAAAAAACAACCAAAACTGCTGATTTCTGGAACTTAATGTAAGAAACATATATGTTAAATGCTTATTTATTACTTTATTTACCCATTTAAGTGTAATGCTATATTTTTATGAAATATTAATAAATAAAGGAATAAATATAGGTCTTCGGGCAAAAAATATGGAAAAACTAGTAAAACAAACATTAAAACTGCTAATTTCTGGAATAGTTCAATAAAAACTATTTCTTTAATGTATCCTTTTTTTCTTTTACCATATTAGATATAATGATTATGATGATATTTTATACATAAGATCATGGCGGGGATTTCTTTATTTACACTGTCCTGTTTTAATGGGATGACAGTAGGGTAAGTGTGAGGTTTGGTGCACCCTAGAAGCTGGTTTAAACCCCCAGTGGCCTACATTGCTACTGACCGTTCCAAGGCGGTAGCCCTATTGTCAACCCTTTTGTGTTTGTGATGTCGTTTACTTTCATTATTACTTTTGCCTTCTTGTTTGTCTGTTTCCATGTTTGTTTCTGTGTTTTGTGGTTGACTGTCCTCCTTGAATGCTACTTTCCCTGTCCGATTTTTTTATGTTTTCTTGTGATATTCCTTGTCGCAGAAGAGTCCTTAAATTACTTTTGTATTTGGAAAAAAAGATCAGGGTTACGATAATACAATTTTGCAAAGGACGAAGTTTATAAATCACATCACCATAGAAAGAAATATAAAAAGATCGGACAGGGAAAGTAGCATTCAAGGAGGACAGTCAACCACGAAACACAGAAACAAACACGCAAAAAGACAAAATGAAGGCAAAAGCAATAATAAATGCAAACGACATCACAAACACAAAAGGGCTGACAAAAGGGCTACCGCCTTGGAAAGGGTTGTGATAGTCCTCGTCGCAGAAGAGTCCTTAAATTACTTTTATATTTGGAAAGAAGATCAGGGTTACGATAATACAATATACAAAGGTTTTACGAAGTGGAAGTCTTCTGACTCTATATTTTCGTCTGTAGAATACGTAGGTATGGTCTTACGTGTAAAATTAAAGGCATTGGAATGTATGTGTATGAGCATATGAGTGTGAGCTACTTGACGCCTTCTGACTCTAAATGTTCATCTGTACAGTATATAGGTGTACATTTACATGTATGGAATGGCCATTATCAGAGTGTGGGTGGCTTAAAGCCTTCTGACACTATGTGAGAGTATACTTAAGTGTCACATGACAGGTATGGATTGTATCTATATTTAACGCCATTAAAAGTGCAAGTTCTTTATTTTGTTTTTATTTTCAAGATCGATTGTAGTGTTATGTACATGTTAGAAATTATCCATATTCCCTATAAATCTGGTGACCGATCAAATTCATGTATTGAAAGAAGTAAAATCGGAATTATGCAATCGATCTTGGGGACATTTTAATTAAAAATATTCGCAAAATAAAACAACTTGCACTTTTAATGGCGTTAAGTATATATACGTGTTAGGTGAATTTAATCTCACTGTATTAGTGTTCTGTTCAATATGTGGTGTGACATGATAGGTATGGCCTCAATCTGTATGTGTATGAGCTACTTGAAGAGTTATATACAATACATGGGTGTATACTTACGTGTAAATTGACATGTATGGCCTATATTTGTATGAGTATGGGCTAATAAAGCATTATGTCTCTATGTCCCATACAATACTTGGGTTGGGGGCTTACATATAACCTGACAGGACTGGCATGTATGGACTGTATATATGTATAAGTTTTGGTAACTTGGCGCCCATTGTCACAAATATGTGTCCAATATGAGGTTGTGATCTTACATATAATATGACAGGAAAGGCCTGTATCTGTATGAGTGTGGGCAATTTGAAGCCTTCTGTATCTACAAGTATATTCTTTATAATATGTGGGTATATATTTAAGCGTAATACGACTAGAATGGCATATATATGTATGAGTGTAGGCAGGTTGAAGCCCGCTTCCTCTTGGTTCCATACAATATGTGAGTGTATACTTAAGTGTAACATAGCATTATGGTCTGTATCTGTTTAGGTGTGGGCAGCTTGAAGCCTTCTGTATCTATGTGGCTCTATACTTGCATGTACCATGACAGGTATGACCCCTTTCTGTATGAGTGTGGCTAGCCTGAAGCCCACTGCCCCTACGTTCTGTACACTACGTGTGTGTGCACAATCTGAAGCCTTCTGCATCAATGTTCTTATGTGTTATCATCACTTGTGTAGCGTGTATGTGTTTGAGCATGGGAAACTTGAAGCCCAGCCTCCTTATTTCGTACACTACGTGGGTATATGCATATGTGTTAACTGATAAGTATGGCCTATATCTGTTTGAGTTAGGGCAACTTGAAGCCCTCTGTCACTCTATTCCTTTGAACAATATGTGGGTATCAACTTTCCTGTAAACAGACAGGTATGGCCAGTATTTGAAGTAGTGTGTGTAACTTGAAGCACGCTGCCTCTACGTTCTATACTATATGTAGGTAAGGGCAACTTGAAGCTTTCTGCATCTATGTAGGCATTCTTACATGTTAACATGACATGTATGGCTGTTGTTTGTGCGGCTTGAAGCACACTGCTTCTGTGTTCCGTCAAGTACATGGGGCATATCCGTACATGTAACGTGAAAGGTAATGGCCTATATCTGTATGAGTATGGGTAATTGGAACCCACTTCCTCTACGTTCTTAACCTAAACAAAAAGACACATTTAGTATATTATAGAGGAGCTTAAACCTAAATCAAAAATAAAATAAAACATTTCCATGTAAACGGTCTTTGGGTTAAAAAAAGAGTATGATAATGGACCTTTTGAAACGGCCGAGCACGACACATACGAAATATTGCAGTCTCGGTTTGGTTGTTCATGAGTGGTAGTGAAATATGCTAGCTACCGCTAACGCCATCTAGCCCCGGGTTGAGCAGAACTCAATATTCATAAAATCAACAGCACAAAATGTTAACCATCCCGAAGATGGCATGCATATGGCGGTGGACATGGATTTATCCTTCTTTAACGTATTCCCCATGTCGTACGGCGTATGGTCCCAGTATCTAATAAAATGAAATGCCCCGAAGAGCGAAATAAACATAATGGAATTTAGTTGGGAGCAGCGGTTATGAAGCCTGCTATAAAAAGCAGACAACATATCCTGTGAGTGGTTAAACAATACCCAGAGCCTTTTATCGGCCGGAGTAGTGGAACCACCGAATCAAAAATTAAGTAAGAAAACAAAAGAAATTGAAAATGTACCACCGATAACTAACTATAAGTATCGGGCTCAGCGATCTCCAAAGATCGAATGAATAACAGTACTGATTGCAAGCGCGGGGAGACGTTTTACTGCCGCCACACTGCACAAGCAACGCCACTGTGCTATAAAAATAAGAGTATGATAATGGACCTTTGGAAACGGCCGAGCACGACACATACGAAATATTGCAGTCTCGGTTTGATTGAGACTGTTCATGAGTGGTAGTGAAATATGCTAGCTACCGCTCACGCCCTCTAGCCCCGGGTTGAGCAGAACTCAATATTCATAAAATCAACAGCATAAAATTTTAACCATCCCGAAGATGGCATGCATATGGCGGTGGACATGGAGTTATCCTTCTTTAACGTATTCCCCATGTCCTACGGCGTATGGTCCCAGTATCTAATAAAATGAAATGCCCCGAAGAGCGAAATAAACATAATGGAATTTAGTTGGGAGCAGCGGTTATGAAGCCTGCGTATAAAAAGCAGACAACATATCCTATGAGTGGTTAAACAATATTCATAAAATCAACAGCACAAAATTGTAACCATCCCGAAGATGGCATGCATATGACGGTGGACATGGAGTTATCCTTCTTTAACGTATTCCCCATGTCGTACGGCGTATGCTATCTTTAAGCATTTGTAAGGTGGCCAATTTGAAATGTGATAAACATAGTAGCATGGGATGGGTTGGGTGCGGTGAAGGGTGTGGGGACATTTATTATATTTTAGAGCAGCTTAAATCTAAGCCAGAAATAAAATCAATCTCTTCTGTGTAAATGTTTTTTTTGGGTTAAGCCATAATTTAGAATATATTCCTATATTTAAGCATTTGCAAGGCCGCCAATGGCGGTCATTTTGCAGTGTGCTAAAAACCAAAAACAAAATAAAACATTTCTGTGTAAATATTCTTTGGAATAAGCTATAATTAGGAATATATTGCTGCCTAGACGCATTTGGATGGCGGCCACTTTTAAATGTGCTAAAATTAGTAACAGAATGACCTGTGACCTTAAGTACATTTTCGATTTTCAAGTTAGACTACCAACTACTATCACAAAACGTTTGGTTCTTTTGTCCACTCTGTCCAAATGAGACCATTTTGGTCCCTAGCTAAACTGTTTATTACTTAGGTATACTAACGAATGCATATACAAATATTGGTAACGAAGATAAAAAGTCACGTTAATACCTGAGATATATGTGTCCAACGGCCATGTCCGGTGCGGTCCAAGTGAACGTCCTGTTGTAGATATGGAAGTGCGAATAATGACCGATAGAATTCTGAAAATAATATAAATGAGAGTGAGTGCATATACATTCCACAGCTCTGAAGTTATACATCGAAAACGTCTAAGTCGTGTGTGACTGTTAGGATGATGTGCACCAGAGGTACTGCTAGCAACAAGAACTTGTTTGCATTCACTGCTCTTAATATACTCTTTTGTCATTGAAGACATATAATAAAAAGTATATATAAACATAGAACAGGAAAAGTAGCATACAATAACGACAGTCAACCACAGACACACTCAAAAACAAACACCTACCACAAAGATGAATAAAAGGCAAGATATGACATCACAGTCACAAATGGGCTGACAATAGGGCTACCTTGGAACGGTCAGTGGCAAAAAAGGTCACTGGGGCTTAAACCAGGTTCTAGGGTGCACCAAACTGCAACGTTGCAGTAGGTGTATAAATCAGCTGTGTGTAATATAACATGTAGGCTTCAGTTCCCGCCCAGGAAAAGCGTTCCTTTTAAAATAACACATTACGCTAAAATGCAATTGCTTCTTACGATTTTCAAACCCTAAACATACCTAGAATACTTAGAAGGGTCAGAGTGTTTCAGAATGAAAAGCATTTAGTTATATATTCATTTAGTTATATAGGCACGTTGCCAACTCATGACAAAAAATATAACTGTCTTATATGACTATACTCTATTTGGATGATTTCGATATTTGAAAAAAGAATATACTGTTAGAATATTATAGTGCAGCAAAATGTTTTAACAATATGAGATGGTCTTCTCTCAAAGTAAGCTTCAGTATAAAGGCCGGCATTTAGCCTTCAGTCAGACAATTGGCTATATACCTATTGCATAAATATAGATTAAAAAGTGCAAATATATAGATTAAAAATTACATAAGTATACAGTTTGACTTTATTATGTAGAGCAACTTAATGTTTATTGTATTCAATGATTATAAATAATAAGATATTTATAAGCAATAATAATTAATGTTACACATAAAATTATACGAGTTTAACATGAAAATCATTATAAAACCACTACTCACGTTCGGCCGACCAAAACAGTTCATGGTCTTAAGGAACGAGTCGTTCTTCGGAACCTGAAACGTTCCAGGTAGAACGACATTGTCACAGTCCGACGTGACACGCCTTGCTTGTATAAATACACCTTCCATAAACCATTCTTTTGTATTCTCAGGGTTCTTCTTAGAGTCCAGAAATACTAAAAAAGAACATAGTTACACTCAACAATAAACGTTAATGTTAACCAATACAATTGCGACTCATTCAGTGGGGTAATTTGTTACTAATGTTTTAATTATGAACATATATATTTGATTTAATGAGTTGCTGCTGGTTATGTTATCGTGACAGCTTGAACCTTTATAAATGCATTGTCTCTTTCAAAATTAAAATATATTAACGTAAACCTTACCTGAAATAGGGCTTAATGATGAAAGATGATTTGGAAACAAATAGGAACCTTCCTGTGACAAAACTATACAAATGTTATTTGGATAATGTACATGCATATTAGTCATCCAACATCGTTTAGTGTAGTCAGACATGTTTGATAAAGATATGAATAGAGTACTGGATCAAAATTGTGTTTGTTTTGTATGCCGATAGCACATCAACTATAAATGATGGGTTTAAAAAGACAGGGATGGGCTACTTGATCAAAATTGAAACCAAAAATCTACAATTTGACATGTTTGTTTATGCTAATATTACATGTTTAAAACTGTCAATAATGTCTTTAAAAAATAGGGAGGTGCTATATAAATAAGGAGGGCTATATGATCAAAATCGAAAAACAAAGTCGAGAATTTGAAAACTGTAACGAGTTTTTATGTTGATATCACTGAGTTTGGAAATATCCTTCATTGCATACTTATAATTATAATACAATATATATCTGTGCATGTCGTGTATGTCATGCCATGCGATTATATTTTTGCCACAATAAGTGAGTTTCCATATAGAAACTGACATTGAACATTGTATATATTAATTAATATTTGCGTTTGTTTCGTGTTAATTTCTTCAAACTGTTATTATTAGATAATCGTAATGAGACAAGTGTTTAGACTTTAGGTCCGTCGAGAGGTTGGGTCCATGTTCCCTCAAAATATGACCCAATGTTCCCTTTTACCTCCAAAATAATTTGCTTTTATTTTTTCAATGTTCCCTAAAAGTATTTCCAAAATTCCGTTGTTCTCCAAAATATTTGCAAATGTTTCCTAAAGTTCATTCGGATGATTAAACAAACCATTTGGCCTACATTAATTATAGCTGCATCTTAGACATCACTGTCATCATGATGTGCTTGAAATTTAACACTTTGTGAAAGTGTTGGGTTTTTTTATATTAAAACTGTAAACTCATGTTCTCTTGTTCCCTTAAAACATTCCAGTGCTCCCATTTTCCTTAAAAAATAACAGGCAATGTTCCCTTGTTTCTCAATATATTTTTTGCCAGTTTCCATTGCTCCCCCAAACCCCTAGGAGGCCCTCAGAGATAATCACATCATACAATTACGTTATGATCAGACATATCTACCTTTATGATCAAATTATGATTTCGTTAGACAATGAATATACATATGGAAGCACTTGATTTCAATATCCGTAAGCCATAGGCCCATGTGATCATACAATATATGCATAAACGATTTTTTAACAGACGTAGCATTCGTACATACAAGTATTAACAAATATCAGATGCAAACATAAACACAGTTAATATACCGTTTACTTCCTTTTAGAGAATAAAAACAGAGAACAAAAAAACAAAACAAAAAGAACACGTCAATTTCATGGAGAAGGTGACTAAACATATATTAATATTTCCTTGTTATGGTTGATGTATTATATATAAGCATATCCATGTCATGCTCTATTTGTATTTTCAAACGTGACAAACCAACACAAAAATGAATATACATATAGACTACATATCATCACTATTTATGTCATTTAATTTAAATCATAACAAATACCAGTAATCACATCTCCTGGCTTGTATTTCGATTGACTGAGTGTAAATGTAAACGGTGGTTCATCATCGCGTGCGTCAGATGCGTGAAGTCGGGGAAACATATCAGTGCACGTTTCTGGGTCATTTGGAGGTCCAAGTCGGTATCCATGGCAACACAGATTCGTCATCGTTGCAAGAAAAAGCAGTATCAAAATCCTTGTGAGTGCCATTATTTTTCTGAAATGAAAATAAAGTCTTTATTTTGTGACATAGGACAATGATCTAGCTTGTAAGTTACATGCACACAACTGCTACATAAAGGTAACCAAATGTAAGTTTATATCTACCGTAGTGTATCAAACCACAGGTTGTTGGCTTATTGTTTTTTAACGTAGAAACTTTATACGAATAACACACTGCTTCCGTCTATCGTTTGTCCTAAATTAAGACCGGCATTACACTGTATAATGATATCCACGTGTAGGACTATGAAGCCGTATACAGTTTACACGATAAACATCCTACCATTGAAGTTAAATAAGTTCCATTTTCAACAAAAACAACAACAAATCGAGCTTACGGTATGTAGGCTTTGCAAATAGCAGGTTATGTTGCGCGTTTTGTAGTACACAGTTGAAGCATATAGCAGCAAACGAGCTATAAATAGATTCCATATGCATCGCAGGCTGGGTTAGCCAGTGCAATACTATAAGTATCCGATAAAGATCGGGAATTCCAACACGAGGTATAATTGTTTCGGAACCGAGGGCTTCCCTATCTGAACCGGATACCCATGATCGATTCTTTTTCATGCTTGCGCATTGACGCCGCCAACTAACGTTTCACATGTTTGTTTACCCAATGACGTCATGAAACTATCATTGTTGATATCAGCGCGCGACTTTTATTTTCCTCCATTTGTAAAAAAAATAAGAATCTTTCTTGGTATCTGGTGAAGATAGGGGCCAAGGTTCCGGTTTGTAACCGGAGGCCCCGGGTTCAATCCTCCGTGGTGCCACTGAGTTCCGTCGGTGTGTTCTTGGGCAAGACACTTTTCCTTAGCCTCGTCCGTCGGATGGGGACGTAAACCGGGCGGTCCCGTGTATCGGTCTATCCTCCGAGCACGTTAAAGAACCATAGGAATCTATTCGATAATAAGAGTAGGGCAGGTTCCCGGATTCCTATGTATCCTTCCCCTCTCTCTGGGGCGGCTCTAAATAACCTATACTGTGTTGATGAGCCGTTAAACAACATTCAATTCAATTCAATTATTCCGATTAAAATACTTGTACAGAGGGTTGGAATTCCCTATCTGAACCGAATACACATGACAGATTATTTTTTTTGCACATCATTGACATTTTGTGCGTTGACGTCGCCATACATGTTGTTTTTTCGCACAATGAGGTCATTGGATGATCTGTGCACGTTATTGACGTCATTATTGATTCGAGTGACCCTTATCTTTACCCTAAAGATAAACTTTTATCTTTACCCATAAAGATAAGACTTTCCATCCCTCATGTAAAACGCGGATACCCGTATTTGGTATGCAAGAACAGGCTTGCCATCACCCATGTACTCATCCGGCATGCAAGAAAAACACATAATACGTTGTTCTGCATTGTACATGTAGTAGTATAGTATAAAATGGCGGAGAATAAAATAGTGCCGAAGAAAAAAGCAAAATGTCGCGGTGCTACAAGACATTGTTGTTATGGCCAATGCGATTATAGTGAAAGTAGATATGCTGGGTTTTCCGAAACCAAAGAAAACTTGAAACTGTCAACGATGGATTCGCTCTTGTAGAAGTATCGAATTTACGGTTAAGCGTGAGACAAGAAAAAGAGTATGAAAGGAGAAAATTGGAAATCGCCGAACACGATAAATACATCAATATATTGCAGTCTCGGTTTGATTGATCCTGTTGATGAACGGTAGTGAAACGTGCTTGCTACCGTTCATGCTCGCTAGCCCCGGGTTGAGCAGAACTCAATTGTTAGCATGTCAATAGCACAAACATTTGGTCCATCCCGAAGATGGTATGCTTATGACGGTGATCATGGAACATTCAATGAGGTATTTTTACACCATTCAATGGCCAGCGGCGTATGGTTCTAGTTTTTAACAAAATGCTTTGCCTTAAATGAGAAAACAATGGGTGAAAGAAACAAAATGGAATTTGGTTCAGAGCAGAGGTTATGAAACCTGCGTATCACAGGTAACAGTCAAAAGACTAAATTAAGAAGCAGAAAACATATCCTAAGGTTAATTAAACAATAAGCAGAGCCTTTAAAACTGGAGTAGCGGAATCACCTAATCGAAATTATAATAAGAAAATGAAGTATTTAAATACGTACCACCGATATCTGTATATCAATATCGGGCTCAACGATCTCAAAAATCGGAATGAATAACAGTTCTGTCCGCCGCCACACTGTATAAGTACCGACCGTGAGTAAGTTACTTTACAGGCCTGATCTATAAGACTTTGTTTGAAAATGATTGCTTTTCGTGTTCTAATGGTCATAGGTACTGATACATTTTCCATGCATTTCCATGCACGGTCGGAATCGAAAGTAAAAAAAAAGAAAAAAGAAAAGAAAAAAAAGAAATATTATCAAAATAAAACGCTAGCACAGACCAACCACTTAATAAAACCTGATGTTCAAAACTGACAATTACATAGGTTTATTACATATATAAACGTTTACAATAACAACTTGAAATACTGGTTCTGTATCACGTGATTTGCATATCCACATGACCGATCGCACTTGTTAAAACACAAGAATGTGGTTAATGGCGCAGTAACCAAACCATCAAATATGTAAATTGTTTAAACCAAGTGCAGACCGACACGTTTATCCGATCGTTTTTGTCATTTTCAGGACGTTTTTATAGCAACATGTATCAACTTAAAATGAGAGGGAAACTGTAAGAAATACAATCTTATTTAACCAGTTTCACTAGTACGCACTTAGGTCGAATATAGTTCCTACAATAAAATTAATCCCTCCTTTTTAGATGAAAATGGGCATTATAAGTAGGGGGAAACTGCCCATTTCTATTCGATGTTGTGGTTGTATGAATAAGAAGCGTATAAATAGGTTTTACTGGATCACTGATGAACATTTCGAAATTCCGACTCTATGCTTACATTTTGTGAACAGTGAAAATAATCAATCAATGAAAACAGCTGTAGACCTGTTTAAAACAAACAAAAACTTCCTTACATGTCTTGTGAGCCCACCTTTTCTGGTAATTTTTCAAGTCGAAAATTAGTTTTCTATATGAACATTACACTTCTGCATTATCCATTTGCAGCAAATCATTAATATGTGACACTTTAACATTGGTGTCTGTGGGGAAAATAATTAGTGGTTTCATACCTTAAAGAGATACGTGCAATAATTAGGACTCGCTCAGACTCGTACCTAGGGACACTTTTAACAATTGGTAAAATAAGCTCAGAAATAGGTTTTCCATAGTTGTTTACATAGGTTTTAAGTGTTTTTAGCCCAATTGTGTCTATAAAAGCCGTAATTTTGAGTTTCAATTTATTTTCGTGTTTAAAATGACGTGTTTGTGAAGTGTTTGCAATTGAACTATGTTTTTCTGGTATCAACATGTAGGGTTGCATGTTTGGAACATGTTTTCATGAATTAAATATGCATGGCAACAGGTTTGGTAGGCATGAAACCACTAAATCTCTCCCCTACCCCCCTAAAATAGGATACTGTGAAAAATGAAGATTAGTGTAAAAGGTAAATTAGTATTTCGTATCATTCAAACTCGATTTATTGAAGCCTTTAATGATACCTCTCGGTATCTGGATGACATATTGAACATTGACAACCCTTTCTTTCCAACTATGGTTAATTATATTTATCCTAAAGAACTTCAGCTTAACAAAGCTAATATATCTGATAATAACGCTTCTTTTCTTGATCTAGATCTCTCGATAGAAAATGGTATAATAATTACCAAAATCTATGACAAGAGAGATGATTTTAATTTTGACATTGTTAATTATCCCCACTTGGATGGGGATGTTCCCCGAGCAACTTCTTATGGGGTATATGTGTCTCAACTTATTCGTTTTTCTAGAGCTTGTACTCAAGTTGAGGACTTTAATATTCGTAATCTTTGTATAACTAAAAAGTTTCTCAATCAGGGTTACCGTTACCATAAACTTCGTAAAACCTTTGCAAAATTTTATTATCGAAAACCTGATCTTCTTTCCAAATATAAAAGTAATTTAAGGACTCTTCTGCGACAAGGACTATCACAACCTGACTTTTATGGTGATGTGATTTATAAACTTCGTAAGATTCTAGGTCATGATCACTTTCATACAATCTTTGTTAAACTTGTTAAAAAGTTTATCAAAAGAGGTTATGACCCTATCATTTTGCAACGTACTGCATGCTTGGTGGTGGACCCTTTTACAGTTCGCCACTATGCTTTCCTCTTTAATTGTACGATGACCGGACAGGCTGTGGACCCTATGATGACGCCTACCTAAAGCCCATTGGGACGGTGGCGTTTGATGTTTGTCCATGATCTTTCTTGTCGTGCCCTTAATGGTTTATTCTCTTATTGCTCTGGCTTCTGCAAAGTCATTGAGTACCTTCATTGTGGCTTTCTAGGCTATTGTTTTTTGTATTATATTTACACGAGCATATTTGTGTTTTACTTATATTGCCTATTGATGCTGCCTTGTTGGTTAGAGATTAGATCATGGCGGGGATTTCTTTATTTACACTGTCCTGTTTTAATGGGATGACAGTAGGGTAAGTGTGAGGTTTGGTGCACCCTAGAACCGGTTTAAACCCCCAGTGGTCTACTTTGCCACTGACCGTTCCAAGGCGGTAGCCCTATTGTCAACCCTTTTTGTGTTTGTGATGTCGTTTGCATTTATTATTGCTTTTGCCTTCTTGTTTGTCTGTTTGCGTGTTTGTTTCTGTGTTTTGTGGTTTACTGTCCTCCTTGAATGCTACTTTCCCTGTCCGATCTTTTTATATTTCTTTTGGTAGCGTTCAGCTAATATCAATTTTGATTTTAGCGGTATTTTTGGCATTACTGAGCTCGTATTCGCTACTATAATCAGGTATGAACATCGACATAAATTGGCTTATTCATCGTCCTAATTGTACCTAAAATGCATATTTTCTTAATGTCTATTGACTGTTCTAAACATTTGATCTATTTAATATGGTATATAGACAAGAAATGTCATTTAGTATGACAATACAGACAGTGTAAAAGTTAAAAAATATCTCTGACTTTTGTCGATTTCAAACTATTGTCCTTGGTTATCTAGGCAAATAATCATTCGATTTACTTGAAGTAGGTGTAATTAAACTATGAAAATGACAACACCAACTCCTCATTTAAGAAACATCTCATCATGTTTTCTTCTCCTATAGGTTTACAATCACTATTACATGTAAACCTCCGAGGTGTAGTCGAATGTAGTTTCTATAATAAAAAGTAATCCCTCCTTTTTTTATGGAAATGCGCATTATAAGTAGGGAAAAACTGCCCATTTCTATTCGATTTTGTGGTTGTATGTATAAGAAGCGTAATAATAGGTTTTACTGGATCACTGATGAACATTTTCGAAATTTCAACTCTATGCTTACACTTTGTGAGCAGTGAAAATAATCAATCAATGAAAACAGCTGTACCGTTGACCTGTTTAGTAAACAAACAAGAACTTTCTTACATGTCTTGTGAGCCCACCTTTTCCGGTGATTTTTCAAGCTGAAAATTAGTTTTCTATATGAACATTACACTGCTGCATTATCCGTACTTGAATGTTACTATGTGACACATTAACATTGGTGTCTATGGGGAAAGTAATTAGTGGTTTCATACCTCTACTAATTATTGGACAAACATTAGAGTAATTTACTTACCTGTAATCAGTTAGCTATACGTCAGACAAAGATTCAATCGAAACTCTTCGCCAATTTCCGCACTCGGTAATAGTGGCTCGGAAAGAACGGGTGCCGCTCAATGGTTTTTTGCATCAAAATGCAGCATTTGGTTCGGTTTTTGATTGTAGCTCTCCGCAAAAAAGTGCTCTTCTATATAATGTTGTATTGATGAAAATAATTCAGATTTGTGAGTGGTTTTGATCAATTTCTTGATATTTTATCGCTAAGACCGATAAATTATACTTTTTAACAAAATAAATCCCCAAATATGCGTAGTTGAATTCAAGACGTCTCGGCCCCAAACAGTTCGTTTCATATAATGACTGATAGTTTGAAAGCATTTGTTGAGTTTTTCAAATATATACTTTAATATTGCGGTTGAATTGAAGGGAAAGGAGGAAGAGACATTGGAATTATGATTATATCATATCCTGGGAGTGATTGTTTTCCGTGTTGTCAGTCGAGAGTGATATGTCAGCTACATGCATATGTGAACTTGATATTTTATCAGTAAACCAATTAATAAAACTCTAAACAAAGAAAGATATGACTCATGAAGTCCATACTGACGTCCATGGTACTTGATATATTGTTAAATTACGCTTATATGGTCTGCAAGTATATATTTTTACTCTAATCCACGGACATTGGGGAACACCTTTAACATGAGGGTTAGTTTATTGCAAGATATAAATCTTATACATATATCATCTAGTGAAAACATTCCAGATATCATATATTTAATATAGACAATATGAAAATTGTTTGTTAAACAATAATACTATGTAATCAGGGCTATATCTGGCTTTTCTAGAAGCATCAAACATTTTTAAAATGTTTCAATTTCAATCGGAGGCTCTAGTGTGTTTTACAAAAGATGGTTTACAGGAGGAATAACTTTTATCAATGACATTTTAAACAAAAAAGGAAATCTTTATTCATACATAGAATTGAATTAACACTATAATATACAGTCCAATTTTCTTGAATATGAAGGTATTATAACTGCTGTCAGGAATTATTTGGCAAACCTGAATATTGTGCATCTAGCCTGTAACAGCCAAACCCTGTCAAAACATATATGACATCATGATTAGAAATAATGTATATCCCAAAGCATTAAGTAAATGGAAAAATTAAGTAGTTAGTGTTCCAAATTTTGAATTTGAAAGATTATATGCCTTACCTTATAAAATAACAAAAGATCCTAAGTTACATTGGTTCAATTTAGAATCACCATAGGATACTTGGAACAAATTACCTTTTATCTAAAATGAATATTATTATTAACGACATGTGCAGATTTTGCAAAACTTGAATACACCTAAAACTATCCAACATCTGTTTTGGAACTATGGAACAGTAAAAGAATTCTGGTCAAAACTTCAAACTTATATTACAGATAAATGCAATACAGCATCGTAACTTTAACAGAAATAGATATTTTATTTGGAAATAGTAAATTTGATACTGTTTTGAGCAAAATCATCATGCAAGCAAAACTTTACATTTATCGAAACAAGATGCAACGTCAAATTCCACAGCTTAACCTTTTTAAAACGTATATAATGTCTTTGTACAAAGTTTACGAACTAATCACATATAAAAACTAAAAAATGAATAAGTTTGAAACCATGTGGAGTCAATAACTTGCTATCTGTGGACTGGAGTATAGAGAAAATGTACTTAGTTGATTTTTTTCCAGTATCAAACTGTAGCAAATCAACTTAATGTTTTCATTCTGGGACATGCAAAGCTTAGCTTACTAATCAGAAATGACATACCCTTGCATATATCTTGATCTTCCTTAATCAACCTTCTTGTTGTTTTTTATAGAAAAAATATTTTTTTTGGAAGTTATGTATATTAATCCTTTAAAACTGTCCTAAAACATTGTCCTTTGATAATGGATTTATATACAGATTTATTACATAGGATGAGTTATTGTTTTTTTTCTTTCCAAAAACAAAATATGAGAAAAAATCAGTGTAACATGAAACAATGTTTATTTTTGATACTATAACATTAACATTATCTTTGTTAAGCAAGTCTGTATGTATTGACAATGTGGGTTTTACACTGCGTTTTGAAACAAAAAATATTCTTTAGGGCTGGCATGGCGCAGTCGGTAGCGCGGCGGATTTGTAACCGGAGGCCCCGGGTTCAATCCTCCGTGGTGCCACTGAGTTTCGTCGGTGTGTTCTTGGGCAAGACACTTTCCCTTAGCCTCGTCCATCGGATGGGGACATAAACCGGGCAGTACCGTGTATCGGTCTATCCTCCGAGCACGTTAAAGAACCATAGGAATCTATTCGATAATAAGAGTAGGGCACGGTTCCCGGATTCCTATTTATCCTTCCCCTCTCTCTGGGGCGGCTCTAAATAACCTATACTGTGTTGATGAGCCGTTAAAAAACATTCAATTCAATTCTTACATTTATTTGTTTTCCCCATAATCTAGCACTAGTCCTTCATAATAAGACTTCGCATTTTGTATACCGTATTTCACATTTCTTGTCTCTTTTTTTTCTTTTTCTTTTTTAACTTTTTTTTTATTTTGCCTAAATGCGAACAGTAGTCAATATGAAAAAATAAAGATCACAATAATGAAGATTAAACGTGAAAAAGCTACTGTATGATGTCTAAAAATGGATATATATTTACATAATTGTTATAAACTTCCATTCTTGGCATTGATCTCAGCTCTCTGAAGCGCCCAGTGAAACGGAGCTATTATTTTTCATCATTTCAATTAAAGACACACCCGGTTAAAATGAGATAATAAATATAATAACAGTCGTGAAAGAAAAGAATGTAGTTAGAAGAGTTTATGGATATGTAAACGTCTTGAAAACTGGTCGACATCACATGTTAGGTTTCATCCTGGGTATGCTTCAAACTGCAATATATAGTGACCGATAGCAATCGCAGGGATGCATGTCAGCCGATCGATGTCGTCTCTTTCCACATGGGTTATATATAATTTTTCTTCTTCAGGGATGCATGTTAACGGTAAAACTATATTTCAGTCATTCAGTCTTTTTCTTTCTTTCTTCGTCACAATGAACATGTTTAATAATATGAAATGAGTCTATTTTCCATTTACACTAAAATTATATGATGAACAATGTTATCAAAAGTGTTTGTATGTACAGCTATTAAAGTAAGTGTGCCAGGTTCCCAACCAGAAAGCTGGATCTCTTTTCTCCAAAGAAAAACATGCTTCCTTACACTACAGAGATTAATCCAATCCTTCTCTGATCCTAAAAGCCTTCTTTTTTCCTTCTTTTGTTTTGCGGCTTTATACACAGCCAGATGAAATATCAAAAATCGTAAAATGGGCTGGTAAGGTCCGAGAAAGCTCGGATAATACAGAGATATGTCCCAACAGCGCAAACTTATGTCCGAAAACTCATCAAAATTACTTTTAATTTAGATTACAGGTAAAAATATTTTATTTCAAATATTTACATAATTATAATAAACTTCCATCTTGGCGTGGATCTCAGCTTTAAATGCATGAGCTCAAAGCGCCCATCAAAACCTGTAGGTAATACTTATAATTCCAACATTTCAGTTAAAAACTTAACTTCACTTCAGATAATAAAAATGAAATAGTATAAATGTCGCGAAAGAAATTATGGAAAATGTAGTTGGAAGAGATTATGTATGTATAAACTTCTTGAAAATCATGACATATATAGTGACTGATGCATGTCGACAGATCCTTGGCATCTCCTTCCACCTGGGTTTTGATTCTCCTGCTTCATCACAATATGTAACATGTTTAATATAAAAAATATTTTATCTCATTTCCTCTGAGGTTGCTGTCCAAATATAACCTAATATGATATCTCAACGGGACGTAAAACCTCGTTTAATTTATTCTTAATTGCAATGAACACATGCAATGAGTAACACTATAATTATGTGAATGATTTTAGCATATGTTTGTATGCAAAGTTCTGTATGTACAGCTCAGTAAATGTGCCGGGCCTCTGCCAGGACTCGAACCTGGGTATTTTTTCTTGAAAGAAAAGCATGCTTCCTTACACTACAGAGATGCATCCCAACAGCACAAACTGAGTGTACAAAAACTAGCCAAATTACAAGTAACTTAAAGAAAGTAATATAACCCGTCAAATAACATCAAAATTACACTACAAACCCGTTTATTAAAATTCTATCCAGGTGTTCAGGGCATATAATGATGTATGATGCCGATTAAAATTAAAGCTTTATTCACAGGTTCTTAAAATACCCGTGATTGAATATGCGTAAAATGTATTATGAGTTGGTCCACAACTCAGACAATTGGCTTGTCTCCAGCTCCGCTTTCCTCCAGCAGGAAGACCACCACTGGCTACCTGTATGGTCCAGCCTATGTGGTTTGTTAAAAGCTCACATGAGTTTATGTAAATTGTTATTTTGTTATGTTATTAATTATTATATACCTTGCCGTCCGTAGATTATTGTCTCCTACGAGTATCTATCCTCTGAGCAGCTGCACGATTAACAAACACTGAAATCTAATCATTAGTAAGAGTAGTGCAGGTTCCCGGGTTTCTATGTATCATTATTTAATATTATATTTAATTTTTATGGAGTGCGGACGACAAACTGGGGGATGGACCAATGAAAAGAAGTCCAAGAGGTCTGGAATATATATAGTATCATAAGAAATTAAATAAAAAGATACTTAAAACAATAATTTTACTGTACATTTATTATTTTATTTCATCTATTAATTTAGAAAATAAATAAAGATATGATAAACCAATTGAACTGACGTACATGGTGGTAAAGACGCAATCTTTTAATTATCAAATGACAATTTACTAATTATCAAACAATAATTGATTGATCCCATTACAATTGTATATAATGATAGAACAAAATCCCATTCTCAGTCTTACCCATGAGGGTGTGCAGCAGTATAGAGAGACAGAGATAGATAGATAGTTATAGTATAACTATATGTATTTGTTACTATATACATACTCTAAGAGAATTATATTCTTACGTCACTGATATACTATAACACTAATCTATATTATATATGTTCTTCTCTTTATCCTTCTATACTATCGCAATAGAAGCCTAAGGATTTTTGTACCCATTCAAATTATCTGCAATTATTACACATCCAATATACCGTGATGGCGAACAAATTTAACTTCATAAGCCGCGATCCTTTAAATTTCCAATCATTAGAGCCCTATTATGTGATTAAATGTGTGTATAGTTCTAAGGATTATAGTCCCTCCACCTTTTAACCATTAGGACGTCCTTAAGGTATAGGTAATTTCACGTCTGGACTGATTTAAGTAATTAACCAATGTTAATCTAATAATATAGCAGTACGGGTGCTAACAAATCAGTATGAAAACACGCGCCATTTTTTGTATTTCACTGACAAAAAGTGTCTTAGTGTACTGTAGCATGTACACAGTGTGTAGTACAGTTTGGCAGCAGCTGACCTAGTTATCGATCGATATTACCTGAGGCGCAGTAAATTTCCACGATTGCATAAACACTAATAATAAAATCTATAGATGTCAAAACTTTATTGTATACAACAGAAAAATTCTATGATATTTTAAGGTGACCCGCTATTGGAGTTTACGATCTTGGCCTAAACAACAAATCACGGCATGTCTGTATAATAGTGACGGTGACCCGTCACGCCGCAGGAATGTCCATTACTTTTCAAGTTAAAGCCCACTGCTCTAGCTGGGCATTTTGATCCATGCTTGTATAAAATACTATTAAAAGTAATCACTGTAACTGGGCAGACTATTCAAGGGGGAAATCCCCGCCTACCGCCTCTTAATGGCACCCCGTCTATTGCACAACTTAAGGGATCGCAGCCCCAATAAGCAATAAATGGCTGGGAAGGCCCTGTATATATTGATGGGGCGTATGATCAGATCATTGATACCATGAGCATGATGCTCATGGCATGTGCTCGCACTTTATTTAGTTTTAGATGAAGAAGAGGTGAAGCTCTAATAAATTATGGAGCGCCCACGTTTGACGGGAATCACCATATTGTTTACCTCAGTATGAATACATTATTATATCAGGAATCTCTATGAATACTCCCTGATAAAGGAAATAAAAATGTACCGCATGTTCGGAACTTGCCAGCAGTCGCCATTTTGTTTATCTTATAATTGAAGAGGTCGCTTCTGCAGAGTTGTCGTTTCTTGAAAATAGGTCGAGTACTCTCGGAGTCGGAATCCCGAGTGAGGAATCCGACGAGGCAGTTCCGATTGACAAAGATTAGGCGTCCATTACAAATATAGTCATGTATGCAGTACACCGGTTTGGTGAAAATTGTCATGCATGACTGACTGGCTACATTCAGCATGACGGATAGGACGCATAATGTGTTTAAAGATGTATACTTGCCAATGTTGACAATAGTAACAGGTAAGCTCTCTCAATTCGAGTTACGATTCTCCTCTTTCAAGTGGCAGTATTCACGGCCCCTCACAGTTTTAAATTGACAAGTCCCAGGTTATACAACAGTGTTAATTGTAGCTTTCGGAGTTCAGTCGATTGATCAGATTGCCGCCGAATAAATTTCAGTCACTTATTATATTTAAAATATGTATGATACACTTACTCTTATTAAATTTGGTTATTACATTAACAATGAATACTGAAAACGTGATCCCTTGGAAGCAACAAACACAAACAAGAATGAAAAGTAGCAGACTCGGTTTTATTGAGTCTGTTCATGAGAGGTAATTATAAAATGCAACACCTCTTACGTCTCCTAGCACCGGCTAAAGCGATATTCTACTTTAAAGCAAGCTGCACTTGGCTTATTTAATGACAGACATTTTGTAACGCATACTTGTCTTTCGCTCCTGGCGAACTCTTTTGAAAAATAAATCAATAAAATCATATTCTAACTGTTATCAACTAAATCAACACGAGATAGTGAAGCTTTCACCTGGATATACCGTTTCATCATTTCGCAGACAGCTTTTAATGATTTGTTTTCAAAGGTTGCACAGGCATGAGCTAATGGAACTTGACTACAGTTTGACCAATGTATTATAAAAACCTGTTGGTAATACAGGAGCACCAAATCGAACAACTGATTGTTCTTAAACGTGTCATACTATCTGAGTCAAAAATGAAAGTGAGAACACACACAATTTTGCCATTTAAAAGAAATTCCAGAAAATCAACAATCCAAAGATGGTCTTGTGTTTACCCATTCAACTCCGTGCTTTTTGCTTTGGGGAACTGAACCTCTGATAGCGAAGGAACTTTCCATACTGACTTTGGGGAACTGAACCTCTGATAGCGAAGGAACTTTCCATACTGACTTTGGGGAACGGAACCTCTGATAGCGAAGTAACTTTCCATACTGACTTTGGGGAACTGAACCTCTGATAGCGAAGGAACTTTCCATACTAACTTTGGGGAACTGAACCTCTGATAGCGAAGGAACTTTCCATATTGACTTTGGGGAACTGAACCTCTGATAGCGAAAGAACTTTCAATGCTGACTTTGGGGAAATGAACCTCTGATAGCGAAGGCACTTTCCATACTGACTTTGGGGAACTGAACCTCTGATAGCGAAGGAACGTTCCATATACATTGTCGGAGAACTGAACCTCTTATAGCGAAGGAACTTTCCATATACATTGTCGGGGAACTGAACCTCTGATAGCGAAGGAACTTTCCATAAACATTGTCGGGGAACTGAACCTCTGATAGCGAAGGAACTTTCAATACATATTGTCGGGGAACTGAACCTCTGATAGCGAAGGAACTTTCCATACACATTGTCGGGGAACTGAACCTCTGATAGCGAAGGAACTTTCCATATACATTGTCGGGGAACTGAACCTCTGATAGCGAAGGAACTTTCCGTACACATTGTCGCTACCTTATTAATGCATACAATTGATGCGTACATTTTTAAAATTTGATTTTATAAATTTGTCATAACAACGTTTTCAATATTTCCAAAAACAGGTATACACACCATTACGTGGACACGGTCTTACCTTTATGACCCCAAGGTCGCATCTTTGCCTATATGGCGAAACGGGGTACCCTGGGGTCATCACTATAGTCGGTCAAATCTAGCTCAAATTGCTTCATTTTGTGTTTTTATCGTAATATAATTGTTATCAAATCTATAATGAAACGTTTCTTTTTTTTTTATACTTAAAATGTGTGTTTAATCGATAAAATATCAGTCGGTACGAACGCAGCATCGGTGCGAATTTCTAAGCTCCGCCTACTTTGTGACGTCATAGCATATTCAAAGCCGTACAACATACACACAAGAAATAGATCTTCACTAATCATAGTTATTCGATATTGTACTTAATTAAATATAATATTTGTTAAAGACGTATTCTAATCTTATCTTTTATTGATATTAAAAAGAAAATATGTAAATATTTTATTAACTACAAATAATAACCGAGATTCTGCAACGCGTATTTATACAGAAAGTAAACGCCATTTTATTATTTTCAATCCAGACTCCTTCGCGTTTTGCTAAATTAATTAATTAATTAGCCGGAACGTTCTCAATAGATCAAATTGTTAAAAGCCATTGACGGCGCGCTGGGCCTGGGAGAGAGCGCGTGTGACAGAGATTCGCCAGGATGGAGCGAGAATTCATTTTCTGCAGTGGTCGAAATTCCACGACTGGGTTGCAACTTGCAAGATAATTTTGGTGAAATTCGAGCGGACTTCGACATTGATCACGAACTTAACCAAGGTAAGCCAAATAGTATGTTCCCTTCATCCCTCTTAGAGAGTTCCAGCGGATATATCCGAACAGTACCCTATAACCACAGGAATTCGAAATTATATGTTGCCTATGAATAAAAATCACGACAACACGTATTTAGGGTAGATCTATAATAAAACGATGGGTGGGGTACATATTTTTTCATCATTTTATTCCTACACAACTTAAAATATCGAATTCCTGTGCTATAACTTACAACACCCCGCAAACCCCTTCCCCATGTTGTTTGTTTCTCCCGGTGGTGCGTTTCTTCAGATCACCCCACCCCAGCTAGCCACCTTGTTCCTAAATGTGATGAGACCGCGATCATCTTCCAAAAAGTTAACAACTGCAGTATTTTACATTTAAAATTGTAAATCGGTTGATGGTCCTACGCTCAGGTGAAAAGCGCTACAGGTGGGGCTGACCCTGCAAGTTATAGAGACCCTCAGATAAAGTCCTGGTTGGGGTACAATATTTTCCCCACCTGTTCTATTTTGCACAGCCCTCATAAAAGTAATAAAATGGAGCTCATATGTTGATAATCCGAGCCTTCTCTGACCTTACCAGCCCTTTTTATGATTTTGATATTTTATCCGGCTGTGAAAAGCTGCAAACAAAAGAAGAAAAGGGGGCTAAGTTGCGGTACACTTTTACCATGCAAATGAGGTCTGCGGCAAAGTTGCCGCGAACAAATATGCAAATGAGCTTCTGGCGATGTTCAGCGCAACTTTGCCGCTGACCTCATTTGCATGGTAAAAGTGTACCGCAACTTTGCAGCAAATTTCATTTGCATAACACTTTTAGCTGTAATCTTCTGGTGATGTTTTGGCAATGTTTGCTACAACTTTGCCGCAGAACTCATTTACATCTAGTAGAAGTGTGCGGCAACTTTGCAGCAAATTTCATTTGCATAAAATGTTTCTCTGCAATGTTCTAGCTATCTGGCGATGCTTGTGCTGATGTTTGCTGCAAAGTTGCGGCAATGTTCGCCAATACATCGCGGCAAACTTTTTCAAAATAAATAAAGGACTGAAATTATAAAATAGAACAATGGTGCGCCGTTTAAAAAAATAATAATTATTATGCTGAATTCATATTGTAAATTAAAATTCTGGAATACAAATTTATCCTAATCCGTAACTTACAAAGTTGACTAAGCCATACAATAATAAATTACATCCAGACATGTGTAAAATGCAAGTTTATGCTCATTTTCATGGAAATGTCAAAAACTCCTAACTTTTATTCAAATATTACTCTAATTTACATGGAAATGTCAAATGTTGTCTTTTTCCACATTACTCCCATTTTTATGGAGATGTCAAGCGCTGTCATTTCTGCATTACTCTCATTTTCATGGAGATGTCGAACACTGTCATTACTCCCATTTTCATGGAAATGTCGAGCACTGTCATTTCTGCATTACTCTCAATTTCATGGAGATGTCGAGCGCTGTCATTTCTGCATTACTCCCATTTTCTTAGAGATGTCGAGCTCCGTCATTCCTGCATTACTCTCATTATCATAGAGATGTCGAGCGCTGCCATTTCTGCATTACTCCTATTTTCATAGAGATGTCGAGCGCTGTAATTTCTGCATTACTCCCAGTTTCATGGAGATATCGAGCACTGTAATTTCTGCATTACTCCTGTTTTCATAGAGATGTCGAGCGCTGTCATTTCTGCATTACTCTCAATTCCATGGAGATGTGGAGCGCTGTTATTTCTGCATTACTCCTATTTTCATAGAGATGTCGAGTGCTGTAATGTCTGCATTACTCCTATTTTCATAGAGATGTCGAGTGCTGTAATTTCTGCATTACTCTCAGTTTCATGGAGATGTCGAAGGCTGTCATTTCTGCATTACTCCCATTTTCTTAGAGATGTCGAGCTCTGTCATTCCTGCATTACTGAATTCTCATTTTCATAAAGATTTCCAGCGCTGCCATTTCTGTATTATGCTTAATAAAATTATACCTGAGTTTACTGTAACCCGAAAAAAAAATATTAAAAAAGAAACAAACATTTTTTTTTTGAAAATAAAGTTTTGTTCACACGATCACGGCTGACTCATGAGCTCATTGTCCTGCTGTTGGAACTGACCCTCTTCCGGACTTGCAAAAAATAAATTAACCTGTTTTATCACTTTGCTATAATTGCAAGTGATTGCAGGGCTCAAAATTAGCACTAGTCCTGTAGGCCGAGGCTAGCAAAGTCTGTGTCTGGGTAGTCCCGATGGGCTAGAAACAAAAATTATTCAAATAAGAAATAAATTATAAATCGATAGATTATGTAGTAACAGCACTGTCTAACCTAACCGGTCTTTTAAAAACCTGATATTTCCAAAGTTTCAGTAAATGTAAAACTCGTATAAAGAAACGGAAACTTGAATTAAAGGGGTTGATGCACAATGTTCAAACTGTTTATTTTAAAGGGCTCTGAAAAACTTGAAAAAAGCTGACAGATTATCAAAATGCCATGAAAGATAAAGAAAATATGACCTATTGAAACTTTGCAAAGAAACATAAATGGAGGCAGCCATATTTGAACGATGACGTCATCGCGCCTTTCTACTATATATGGCATATTGGCAAAATGTTGTTTAAAGCAAAGAAAAACATTGCAGATGAAAAATAAGCATACCATTTGTTCATTTTGCATCTGTATATTTAATTTTAATCAATTTGCAGTGATTTTCTTTGCTATAAAATAAAGTTTATCAATATTCCATAAATGGTAAAAAGACACGATGACTTCATCGTTCAAATATGGCCGCCTCCATTTATGTTCCTTCCAAATTTTCAATAGGTCATATCTCTTTTATTTGTCATGGCATTTTCATAATTCTTTCAGCTTTTTTCAAGTTTTTAAGAGCCCTTTAAAGTAAACATTGAAAATGGTGCATCAACCCCTTTAAAATAGTATTTTCTATTGAATATTATATTGGGCTAGTAATTTTTGAGAAGGTCTAGCAATTTTACCCAACTACTAGACCGGTCGTCTAGTAAACTAAAAGTGTGAATTTCTAGTCCTGGATTGGGAAAAGAGCCAGTTGTTGTCGGGCCTTTTGGGAAACAATAAAACATACACAATTTCATATTGTTATCTATTGTAGTTTTTAAAATACCACATTTTCCCTTTCATCAAAGCTCATGGCCACCTTAAGTGTAACTTCGCCATAAAAAAATAAAAAAAATAAAATAAAATGCCTACCTACCTACCCTATTTTTTTTAACAACGTTACAGTAAACACAGGTATAATTTTATTTGGCCTTACTCTCATTTTCATAAAGTTGTCGAGTGCTTTCATTTCTGCCTTACTCCCATTTTCATAGTGATGTCGAGCGCTGTCATTTCTGCATTACTCCCATTTTCATAGAGATGTTGAGTGCTGTCATTTCTGCATTACGTCCATTTTCATCGAGATGTCGAGCGCTGTCATTTCTGTATTACTTCCATTTTCATAGAGATGTCGAGCGCATTAATTTCTGCATTACTCATTTTTATGGAGATGTCGAGCACTGTCATTTCTGCATTTCTGGATATCTTAGAATAAGCAACAGACCCTAGACAGACACACAAACGTAAATATACACATTTACCTCTGGAGGTCAGGGGTTTTGAAGATGAAAAACTTGCTATTTTGTGACATATAAAATAAGACAGTTAATATAAACTTACAATATACAGGTGTGGAACATCCTGTTCAGAATATTCACTCATACAGCTACTTGATAACTGGCTATATTTATGTAAAAAGACCACAATTTCATGAACACAATGTCATGTGTTTCTAATAGTATAACCTCTACATGATACTGCATGATACTGCTTCAGATCAAAGGAAATTGCATAATACCTGGTAATAATAATTAACTGACCCAGTGAGCAATTTTATGTTCCAACATTTCTTTTTCACTCTATCATAAATTGGGTGTTTCTACATGACTGTACACTGTCTTTGGCACATGTATATTTAGGCATTAAACAGACCTGTTGGCAAGGCCTATGTAAACTTCAAAATTCAAAAATACATTCTAAAAGTCCAGACTCTATTGTACCCATCTCGGTACGCCCTAAGTAAGGCACATTGAGTTTGTTGGCGGAGGGACTATAAACCTTAGAACTACACAAACATACACACGACTGTACACTTATATTTTTCTGATATTAGCATTAATTATCTTTATGAAAATTCAGAATGACTTAAAACTATTAAATTGGCTTGTCATCATGTTATAAATGCAAATTAATACTGCATTTTGCACTTGGGATACAATTTTAATTGTTCTCAGGTTTAAATGTTTGAGTTATCATGGTGTTTGGTATTTAAAAATGTTCTTGCAACACAATAATAAATATTTTGCTTATTCTGAAAGAAATATCACTGTAGGGATCCGTACACCGGATCTTGGTCAAGACCCCGTTCACTAGTACGGAGTTTTGGTCAGCCATGTTGTAGAAAACGTACGGATAACAACAGCAAAAGTAGGTTAACCACGTTTTTCTCCTATTTTTGTTCATTTTATATGAATAATCAATATTGCTATATGGTGCGGAAACATTTCCCCGTTCAAATATTACCGTACATTGTTGACATATTACTTTAAATGCTACAATTCGGATCAAAGAAAAACAATTGCCGGTGCTGAAATTCGCCCAAAGTACCCTTCAGCAATAAATATCTCATTAATTTTCAAGTTAACAAAAATTTTGAATTGGCAGATTTATTTGTTTTTCCAATATACGTGCATGTTCAAATGTTCAACTTCATTCATCCGAAATTGACCGAGATATGAATCGAAACAAAATTAATGTTTGTGTACGGGGTCTTGGGCACTTGTGTACGGAGTACTGCAAATATTCTCTTTCTACTGTACGGAGTTTTGCTTTAAATATATTGTATGAAACTATGGTTGTAATGGTACTTGCATTACATGTAATACATAAAACATTCATTGAATGTTTGTAAACAGTCAATGTAGTGTCATTAGAGCTGAATCAACGTAGATTTCCTTGAACAGATATAATCATGTGAGCTATATAGATAATTAATATTAACCCATGCCGTTATCTATATCATGTGTTGTCAATGTAGTTTAAGAACCAACTTTACATTTCCTATTAACATGCTTAGGAAAGTTTGACATAGTTTAGATGTCAGTATGGGGCATAGAATTAATTTTAACCTGACAGACAAACTCTTTGAAAAAAAAAGCCAGGATTTTTAACGCCTGTGTGACGTATAATAATACTTTCACAACCATTCGTCTGTCTGCCCGATCGTAGGTCATAAAACATATTGAAATTCACTCTTTAAATACGTTTTGGAAAGGTAGATCCATTGGAAGCATCTATCTAACTTTTTTGTGACAGGGTTCGGTGTCCTTTCTTAGAAAGAAATTGGACATAATTCTTCGAAAGAAAAATGAAAGAAAATAAAAATATTTATGCAATGTTCCAACATCATTAGTAGGTGAGGGGTGGTAAAATATCATATCATATTGTGCATACCAAATTCTACACATCGGGTTCTACATATGGGGTTCTACACATGAAGTTCATTTATTTACAACGCGACAAACTAACTAAGGAGGTTGCCATTATTATAAACTACACCCAATCATATCGGTTACATTCCACTATATAATACAACACAACACATCAACATTATATATAATACTAATGGTGTTGTAAATGACAAAAAAAAATATATGACGTTAACTGTGGTCACATTGAGCTAAAATTGGACAACTGTATCAATTCTAACAGACAATAATATACGTCTGGACTTAGTTTGTAGTACATGTAGTTATTTGGAATAAGTACGGAGTCTTTCTCAAGAATTACTCCTTTTAAGTTTTAGTTTTCTGCATTTTTTCGTCTTAACAATACAAAATGGCATAAGACATATAGGACCCAAATAAGGGTAGGTATAAAACGCGGACTAACACACGCGGACTAGCGGACTGCGGTCTAGCGGACTGCGGACCAGTATGGTATAAAATGCGGACTGGTATTTTGCGGACCATGTAAATAGATGGGACAACTAATACAAATATATTGTACAGCAAATATTTCATAAAACGAAATAAGTATGTGGTGTATGGTAATGGTCATTTGAAAATAGATTTGCATGAAAATAATTCGTCAACATGTTTAAAGCAAACGAATTTACAAAAGTAAAGTTGTTCGCGCTGTGATTTAGTAACAATGATTGTTTGAATGTATTTTTTCTTTCTTTCTCTTTCTTTCTTTCTTTCTTTCTTTCTTTCTTTTCTTTCTTTCTTTCTTTCTTTCTTTTCCTACATTTTGTGAAATTCTGATGTGCAAGCAGGTGCATATTTGAATCTGTTCTAACTACGCCCCTGCTAGGGGTAGCAGGGGCGTATTCTGGGCTTAAAAATAATTTTCTTAAAGCGGGGGCATGGATGGTGATTACGGATATTATCTGGAATAGCCCATCCCCGCCTAACAGAAATTCGTTTCTGTCTAATCATAGGGTTATGCTCCGCTGCACCTTTTCACAGGCACTCACCCGTCCCGGAGAATATTTACGCATTTATCCCTATTGTATAAAGAATGATTGTGTCTATAATCAAGGTTGCAAACCTCTAATAAAATATGTGTAATCCAAACTGAGTTGTTATTAATAGAAGATTAAACAAAAAACACAACCAACACTATTGAATTAATGATAATATATAGTTATTGAATGTTAACGTCGTCTTACAAACACACTGCATATACAACATATGAATGTGGAATGTGAAAAACAGGATTTTCATGTAGAAATTACGGGTGTGATTCGTTGAATATTATACAATTATGGACTTTTCAGCTGTTATACATTATACAATTATGGACTTTTCAGCTGTTATACATGATGTGATATGCACCAAAAAAATCATTATTGACCGAGGCGATAGCCGAGGTCAATAATGATTTTTTTGGTGCATATCAACATCATGTATAACAGCTGAAAAGTCCATAACTGTTTTATTATATAACCCTCAATTTACAATTATATAAAACAGGTCAATATCAAAAAAAACAATTATATAAAACAGGTCAATATCAAAAAAACAGGTCAATATCAAAAAAACAGGTCAATATCGCTAGATATTTTTTCTAAAAAATTACTTTTTAGCCAATGAAAACGCGTCTATTTATAGGTTATATAATAAGATGTGATATGCACCAAAAAAATCATTATTGACCGAGGCGATAGCCGAGGTCAATAATGATTTTTTGGTGCATATCAACATCATGTATAACAGCTGAAAAGTCCATAACTGTTTTATTATATAACCCTCAATTTACAATTATATAAAACAGGTCAATATCAAAAAAAACAATTATATAAAACAGGTCAATATCAAAAAAACAGGTCAATATCAAAAAAACAGGTCAATATCGCTAGATATTTTTTCTAAAAAATTACTTTTTAGCCAATGAAAACGCGTCTATTTATAGGTTATATAATAAAACGAGATATTTTAAACTAGGTTATATAGTGCGGATGTATTAGAATTGATGATAAAGCACCTATCAGTTTATCTAATTAAAATTCAACTAATACTTTCCAAAAAGTTCAACATCATGGTGACACAAATATTATTTTCATTTTAAATACAGGTGTGTGATATCATCAGTAATCAATCAAAATCAACGCGTGACTTTTTTTTTAATAGGTAGAAGCATCCACTCATATATTTTTCTTTTTTATGAAATATCACATATAACACAAGGTTCTCAGTAGGTGTATTTATCATGACCATATTGAAATGTAATCATGGGGAAAAGCTTTTGATAAAATCACATCGTTATAGACAACCAATTTAATGTCAAAAGGATCACGATTTCTCAAAAGTAATCCCTCCTTTTGCGATGGAAATGGGCATTATAAGTAGGTGAAAACTATCCATTTCTATTCGATTTTGTGATTATATGTATAAGAAGCGTATTAATAGGTTTAACTGGATCACTGATGAATATTTTCGAAATTTCGACGCTATGCTTACACTTTGTGAGCAATGAAAACAGTCGATCAATAAAAAAGCTGTACCCTTGACCTGTTTAGTAAACGAACAAGAACTTTCTTACATGTCTCAAGTTGTGACCCCACTTTTTCTGGTGATTTTTCAAGTGGAAAAAAATAGTTTTCTATATGAACATTACACTGCTGCATTATCCATACTTGAGTTGAATTTGCAGCAAATCATTAATATGTGACACTTTAACATTGGTGTCTATGGGGAAAGTAATTAGTGCTTTCACACTACTTACATTCTATATATAAGAATCCAGCCCATATAACGGACGTAGAAGAAAACCACTTGTTTTTTAATCAAATATTTCATTATTTGGAGAATACATAGCTAAAAGAGTAAAATACACAAAACATAACACTATTATTTATTGTGTTCGTATTTATTGAAGCATTCACAGATATATAAGATTCAAATTCAATTGCAATATAAACTTTGTAATATATCAATCAATTAACATGGTTTAATACAACACAATTTCTAATTGTATTCGTACTTAATTAGAAAATTACAAGACTATTATACTTTACATAATTTAAAACATGAATATAATTGTTCACGGCATTAACCTTTTTTTAAAAAATAAATAAATATATGTATATCTATTTTTTGCTTTAAACATCCATTGAACCTAATTACAACTGTCAGTTGACGAAATATTTTCCTGCAAATCTATTATCAAATGACCATTACCATACATCACATACTTATTTTGTTTTAAGAACGTCTAACTTTAATATTTGCTGACCAGAATTAGAATATTTGTATTATTTGTCCCATCTATTTACATGGTCCGCAAAATACCAGTCCGCATGTTATACCATACTGGTCCGCAGTCCGCTAGTCCGCGCTTATCAGTCCGGATTATATACCTACCCCCTAAATAATGTCTACGAATTACTACAATATAAGTAAATAACATCAGTGCAGAGCAACAAAAACAATCTTTGCATTGCAAAACCCCGTACAGTACATGGACAAGACTCCGTACACAAATCAGCCTTTTTTTTATATGAATTAGTTACGCTGGGCACGTTTTGTTCGATTCATATCTCGGCCAATTTCGGATGAATGATGCTGAAATTTTGAACATGCACGTATATTGGAAAAACAAATAAATCTGCCAATTCAAAATTTGCATTAACTTCAAAATTAATGAGATATTTATTGCTGAAGTGTATTTTGGGCGAATTTCAGCATCGGCAATTGTTTTTCTTTGATCCGAATTGTAGCATTTAAAGTAATATGTCAACAATGTACGGTATTATTTGAACGGGGGAAATGTTTCCGCAACATATAGCAATACTGATCATTCATATAAATGAACAGAAATAGGAGAAAAACGTGGTTAACCTACCTTTGCTGTTGTTATCCGCACGTTTTCTACAACATGGCTGACCAAAACTCCGTACTAGTGAACGGGGTCTTGACCAAGATCCGGTGTACGGATCCTTACAGTGAATATGGTTCCACTAAAAATGTATACTTAGCAAAATGACTCGTTCAAGTGGTCCTTTGACATAAAATGCAAATTTCACTTTAGTAATAAGTAACACAGAAATAATAAAATTCTGTATAAAGTTTAAGTTTTGTGATGATGTTTTGGCGAACAGAGATACAGCAGATCAGAATGGAAAAGTTTGTCGTGATGTTTTGGCCAATAAAGAAACGGCAAATCTGAACTGAAAAGTTTGTGATGATGTTACGGCATGCAATAAAACAATTAATCAGAATGGTAAAGTTTGTCGCGATGTTGTGGCGAACAAAAAATACTGCAAGTAAGTTTGTGGTGATGTTATGGTGAACGTTCCAAATAAATAAATGTTTGTAGCGAACTTCTGGCAAACATATATAGGTTTTAGGCGAGTTTGCGGCAAATTCACCGAAGATTACCATGGTGTTTGCGGCAACATTACCGCTAGTGGCGAACAATTAATATACACTCGGTACATTTGAAAACGCTCATCTTTTTGCTGATGAAATTTATTATGATCCCATAAAGCTACAACAACAAAATTTTGTAGTATTCATATATCATCTTTATTTTATTCATTTGCCAAATTTCATCAGCTTTGGTCATGCCCCCAGACCCACATAGCGGCCTCCAGCGCTACGTGAGGTCGACGAACAACCACTGATGGTTCGGCTTCACATCCGAAATGTTTCATGAAAATGGTGAATGTCTCGTTAAAATCAAGCAAATGGGACATTTTGTCTCATTGAAATTCACTCCTAGGGTGATCCCTGCCTGTTATTTTTGGTGCCCTGCCTCGTTTGTTAGCATGATTAAAGGCCAGGTAACTGACTGACTGAACTGTATTTCCTAAGATTCAGGGGCAAATTAATATCGAGTTGGTGTTTACAGAATTTAGTAACTCACAAACCAACATCTTTGGCAGACTTTGGTATCATGAAATTGGTAAATTCCTACACTCCTTGCCAGAACCTTGGCATCATTTGGTAGATTATAATACATATATGTATATGTATTACAGTAACCAGTTACATGTCTCGCTAAACAGATATTACCCTTGCCAGTCACGGTAGGAACTTTCTGGCGCTTAAACAAATTTTCTGTGTTTTTCGGTTCTTGTTTATTTCTTAATAAAAAGTTTTGCCTACCTACATGTACCTACCCTATTTTTTTTTGAAGCCGTTAGCGGAAACAAACCATTTTTAGCTCTACTGGCCAAGGGCCAGCAGAGCTTATGGGATGGTGTGTTGTCCGTCGTCCGTCGTCCGTCCGTCGTCCGTCCGTTAACTTTTGCTTGTGTACACTCTAGAGGCCACATTTCTGATGCAATCATCATGAAACTTTGTCAGAATGTTTGTCTCAATGAAATCTCGGTCAAGTTCGAAAATGGGTCATGTGGGGTCAAAAACTAGGTCACTAGGTCAAATATTGGAAAAACCGTTTGAAAATGGGTCACATGGGGTTAAAAACTAGGTCACTAGGTCAAATACTTGAAAAACCTTGTGTACACTCTAGAAGCCGTATTTCTGACCCAATCTTGAATAAACTTTGTCAAAATGTTTGTCTTAATTATATCTTGGTCAAGTTCAAATATGGGTCACATGGTTTTAAAAACTAGGTCACTAGGTCAAACTTTGGAAAAAACTTGTGTACACTCTAGAGGCCATATTTTTGATCTGATCTTGATGAAACTTTGTCAGAATGTTTGTCTTAATGAAATCTCGGTTAAGTTTAAAAATGGGTCATGTGGGGTCAAAAACTAGGTCACTAGGTCAAATACTTGAAAAAACTTGTGTACACTCTAGAGGTCATATTTGTTACCCAATCTTGATGAAACTGTCAAATTGTTTATCTTAATTATATCTTGATCAAGTTCGAAAATGGGTCACATGAATGTAAAAACTAGGTCACTAGGTCAAATATTGGAAAAAACTTGTGTACACTCTAGAGGCCATATTTTTGACCCGAGCTTGATGCAACTTTGTCAGAATGTTTATCTTAATTGTTTGTCTCAATGAAATCTCGATCAAGTTCGAAAATGGGTCATGTGGGGTCAAAAACTAGATCACTAGGTCAAATATTGGAAAAACCTTGTGTACACTCTAGAGGCCATATTTTTGACCCGAGCTTGATGCAACTTTGTCAGAATGTTTGTCTTAATTATATCTTGATCAAGTTTGAAAATGGGTCACATGGGGTTAAAAACTAGGTCAAATACTTGAAAAACCTTGTGTACACTCTAGAAGCCGTATTTCTGACCCAATCTTGATGAAACTTTGTCAAAATGTTTGTCTTAATTATATCTTGGTCAAGTTCAAAAATGGGTCACATGGTGTTAAAAACTAGGTCACTAGGTCAAACTTTGGAAAAACCGTGTGTACACTCTAGAGGCCATATTTTTGACCCGATCTTAATGAAACTTTGTCAGAATGTTTGTCTCTATGAAATCTCGGTCAAGTTCAAAAATGGGTCATGTGGGGTTAAAAACTAGGTCACTAGGTCAAATACTTGAAAAAACTTGTGTACACTCTAGAGGTCATATTTGTTACCCAATCTTGATGAAATTTTGTCAAATTGTTTATCTTAATTATATCTTGATCAAGTTCGGAAATGGGTCACATGAAGTTAAAAACTAGGTCACTAGGTCAAATATTGGAAAAACCTTGTGTACACTCTAGAGGCCATATTTTTGACCCAAGCTTGATGCAACTTTGTCAGAATGTTTGTCTTAATTATATCTTGGTCAAGTTTGAAAATGGGTCACATGGGGTTAAAAACTAGGTCACTAGGTCAAATATTGGAAAAACCTTGTGTACACTCTTTGTCAAAATGTTTGTCTTAATTATATCTTGGTCAAGTTCAAAAATGGGTCACATGGTGTTAAAAACTAGGTCACTAGGTCTAACTTTGGAAAAACCGTGTGTACACTCTAGAGGCCATATTTTTGACCCGATCTTGATGCAATTTTGTCAGAATATTTGTCTCAATTATAGCTTGCTAAAGTTCGAAAATGGGTCACACAGGGACAAAAACTAGGTCACTAGTACACTCTAGAGGCCATATTTCTGACCCGATCTTGATGAAACTTTGTCGAAATGTTGTCTTAACTATATTTTGGTCAAGTTCGAAAATGGGTCCCATGGGGTCAAAAACTAGGTCACTAGGTCAAATACTTGAAAAACCTTGTGTACACTCTAGACACCATGTAGTACGACTCGATTCATCAATGGTATAACAGCCAGTAGAGCGTTCACAGGCCCTCTTGGGCCTCTTGTTTGTTTTGGCCTTATAGAAAATAATGGATGAAATACACATTGCAAATAGTTTCTATTTTTTTGTTTCAGGTGACAAGAATGGGAAAAGTTCATGATTTCATACAGGTTTGGATTTGCCTGAATGTTTCTGAGCCCAGATCTAAAAGTCTTAATACCTTTCAAAATGAAAGTGAAATGAAGACATACAAGAGGGTCTCTTCAAACTATTGATATTTAAAAAAAAGCAAATTGGTCAACCCGGTGCTTTTTGCTGGATAATTAGAGCAACAGACGTCAAGTTTCACAAAGAAAGTATTTTTAAGAAAATTCAGGAAGTTCTACTGTGATCCAGAGTGGTGCTTGTACATATATGTACATGTAGAGCAATGTAAAATTAACTGTGTTGTGAGACGTAAACCAAACCTCTTCTATAAGAGCAGCTGATTGTTGCAGATTTGTGTTTTCTGAAGAAAAAAAAACAGTATTCATAATGGAAAAAAGTGAGTTTGAGGATTGTTAATCGGCATCAAGTGTGGATTAATGATTTTACAGTGTTAAATTGACTACATGGTGCAAGACATTCGGACTGTATACTCTACAACAAGAAGCACCTTGGATGGAGTTATGCATAAGAAGTGTGGTTACTCTCAATATGGAGACAATCCATTCAACTCGGAACAAAACACACTCATTTGAACGTTTCCGCACACATCATGTCATGGCAACATATATTTATGTAAAGAGTGTCTCGGATTACCTCGGAACCTTCATGTGAGCTGCCTTTGTAATAATAGTTTTTGTCTGAGATATGACCAGCTGAGCTTGGAACCACATCCAACAAACTGAGAGAGAAACAGATGTCTCCACACCACACCGAAATCTATACATGGGACCTGGACAGTATCTAGACTGCATGCTTGAGGTAATTATAAGTACTGTTGCTGTAATCAAGTAAAGTATCACATTAGAATCATACCCCGCCCACTTCAAATGTACAGCATTGATTCGTAATAACTAAGGCCACCATTAAAAAAGGGGTGGGTCGGTAGGTAGGGATATTTGCAAATACATGTATCGTGTGCTTCACTAGTATTATCCATAGATTTTGTTTTAAATGGTTTAGTTAAATATTAACGAAACATTGATCAAATGTTCATTTATGGACACATGAAACAGACTTGGTAACTATTGAACAGTGCTAAGACGCTAAATTTTTCGAAGTAATGATTCAAATGACAAAATCTTTTGTTTGGTACAAGATATGAACATCAAATCCAGTGCATACAATCTACACTCTTTTTATATAACATCTAAATCATATAAATTGAATATTCGTGGCACACTGCAAACGATCTTTTAATTTAGGCCTAATCGTAATTATTTTTCACTCTTCAATAATGTCAGTCGCATACAGCCTCACATAATGATAAAGTAACCTTACGTTCAGTAATTTATTTGTCACTTTGTCAAAAATGTCGAATGTCAGTCAGGGCTGTACAAATAAAAATTTTAGCCACTAGTGCGGGACTAGTCACCCTGTCAAAAGTGATTAGTCCGGAAAAAATTGTGACTAGTCCCAAAAAATAGACACAAGTCCTGAATTCTTTCGATTTTTCAATATGTTAAAACTGCGTCTTGCATACTCATTACAATTCATTATACACAGCAAAGGAAACAATCCTTATTTACTCTTCAGACAATTAATGTATGTTTCAGTGGTATAGATTGTAAAATGCCATTGGGTGAAACAGTAGCAATAGTAAGAATCACATCTGCATTTTTAAATTTCAATATAGATATTGAGTTTCATATTACAGTTCAGATAATCATTTAATGGAGAGAAAAAATAGTTTTAACTTTATATAGGACTACGGTAAGGGGCTACAGATGAGATTCTTACATTTTACTAAGGCCAAAAAAAACACCTGTTTCCGGTGGCCCGACCGACCCTATTTTTAAGGGGCTAAAACTTTTTGTGGAAAATAAAAAAAATAAAAATTGTTCTGAACAATGATTTATCACAATATATCGAGGTAAACTGACATCACAGAGAAACTTTCAGCTGTATCATCAACTTGTATGGGGTTTATGCAGCTGGGTTTATGAGATAAATACATGTAGAATCTCAGAATATCTTGCTCCAAAAAAAAAAAAGCAAGGTATTGTGAGATTCTACATGTATTTATCTCATAAACCCCATACAAGTTAATGATACAGCTGACAGTTGCTCTGTGATGTCAGTTACCTCGATATATTGTGATAAATCATTGTTCAGAACAAATAAAAAAAAAAATCTTCATAAAAAGTTTCAGGGTCGGTCTGGCCATCGGAAACGCATGTATTTTTTTGTTTGGCCTTATACAACCTTATGCGAAATAACGTTTTGTAAAATAATGGAAATTTGTCTCATCAAGAATGTCGGTCACATAGCACAATCAGCACAGCATACACCCTTGTGTAAAATAACCTTACGTAAAATATATTTGTCACTCGTTCAGTAGATCTATGTCGGTCGCATACTGCCTTGCATAAAAAAAGCTTACATAAGATAATTTATTTGTCACTTGTCAGATTTATTTGTCATGTGTCAAGAATGTCGGTTGCATATGTACAACCTCGTGTAATATTTAAAACTTTACATAAAATAATTTATATTTTTCAAAAATGTCTGTCGAGTACGCTCATCTTCTCTTGTCGTTTCTTGACATTTTGTAAAAGCGTTTTGTTTTGTAATTTTGTGATTATTGTACTGAATTTAGTTAATTTCAGATCAATATATTATTATTAAAGTATAAATTCTCAGTGTTGACTTTACTTGACTTGGTTTGACTATTGACTAGACTTGATTAAGTTGATTTGACTGATTCAACCGCAAATCCTAGGCTACATTTAACTTGTTTATGATTTGACTTGACTTGAACATGAAATTGACTTAGGCTTGACATGAACTTTACACGTATGTGTAAAACTATAATATTGAATTGACATTAACTATCAATATACTTAGTAAATTGTATATGGATACGTTTTCACTTTGGTCTTGACTTGACTTGACCAGGGCCTTCCCAATAATTTTTTATGGGATAGTGGCATTTAGCGCGAGTGGGGGTGAGGGATGGGGCTCCCCTCCTGCATGTCGATTTTTTTTTCATGTTTTGAAGTAAAATACGCCTTTTGGCGATACACCTGGCACATTTAAAACATGTTTTAAATATATCTATCAGTCTGCCATAGGTAGTACATGTATGAACATTCTTTTTTGAAAATAGATGATAAACTCAACTTTATACATTGTTTATACATAGTTTCCTTTGCTGTTGCAGATATTTTTTATCTTGTAAACACTTCATAATCATCATATATGTGGTGAAGTTTTTAAAGCAAGAATAATTAAGTTATTTTCAAGTGAATAACATTTAAAAAAACAACAACTTGAAAACACGCAGTGTCGTGTGTTTTTTAAGCATCTGAAATAAGGACTATCCGGATTTACATCAACTTTTTACGCTGACATATGTCTTACAATATCTTAACTGTTTACTGCATCAGCTCGTTACGGTACCGCTTTCGAGAAAAAAAAGAGTAGGAAACAGTTATAAGTTTATTTAAATGTTATAAAATAGCTGTCTTTATTCATAATCGTTTTAGTTTGAAACACGGAAGCAAATTCAAAACCGGAAGTAAACTAACTTTATAATCTGCAACCCCGAGATTCTTATAATTGTATGTGATTATCGAATAATTTGCGTTTGTGAGATTATTTTCTCATCATTAACTATTTAAAATCGCGATAAAATGGATGGAGGGCAGGCTTTTCTCATCATTAACTATTTAAAATCGCGATAAAATGGATGGAGGGCAGGCTTTTCTCATCATTAACTATTTAAAATCGCGATAAAATGGATGGAGGCAAGTAAATTATTTTCACATTTGATGATGTAACAAGTTTACAGGTCATGTACGCATGGTTGAATTCTAGAATTAGACCCTTATCGCGGAGGTAATTAACACCAGCCCCTTTAATCCTTATGAAAGCACTCCAATCATTAGCTAAGGGCGTATGCTTGTCAGGAGTTTATGCCTCACGGCGTTATTTGGTCAGATATGTCATTAATTAACACTGGGAAATGAATGTTTTGACCCACTTTTAAGGGATCGCGGCATGTCTGTTTCAAAAGTTGCTTGACTGTTGTTTGACTCGACTAGACTATAATTAACTAGACTTAATCAGCTGCTGAAACTTGTTTATGACTTGACTCATCGTGACATGACTTGACTTACACACTTTAAACATAACGCTCAATATAGAAATAACAATACTGATAATTATTTTACTAAAGAATGAGTTATTAAAGATATAAAGATACACCTTTGTCGTCTCTATGCAATCCTATACATTTGCGAATTGCCTAAATCTCAATTTGTCTAATCCTCGTTGTCATACTTTACGCTATAATTTCACAAACAGTCGCCCGATGTGGTCAAACGAGGCCATTTCATGTAGGGCTTTTACGTAAGTTTCTTCAGAAAAGATTTTCATCACATGTCGCGGAACTTTTTTCCTTCAAGGTCTCACTAAACAGTTATTTCCGTTGCCAGTCCTGGTAGGAACTTTCTGGCGCTTGAAAAAAGTGTCTGTGTTTTTCGGTTCTTGTTTATTTTTTAATATGTGCAAATAGTTTCTCTTTTTTGTTGCAGGTGACAAGTATGGGTTTCGTATAGGTTTGGATATGCCTGAATGTTTCTGAGCCCAGATCTGAGAGTCTAATACCGGGTAGTGATAATCTGAGAGTCTAATACCGGGAAGTGATACACATGAAAGTGAAATGGACAAATTCAAGAGGGTCTCTTCAAACTATTGATATTTAAAAAAGCAAATTGCTCAACCCCGTGTTTTTTGCTGGATAATTTGAGCAACAGACGTCAAGTTTCACAAAGAAAGTAGTTTTAAGAAAATTCAGGAAGTTCTACAGTGGTCCAGAGTGGTCCTTGTACATATGTAGGGCAATGTAAAATTAACTGTGTTGTGAGACGTTAATTGTACATGATGGAAATTTGATGGGCAGTTGTGTGTTCTCGATAACTCAGTTGGTAGAGCGCTAGCCGTGTAAGCTGGAGACCCTGGGTTCGGGTAGGCTTATGGGTCCAGCGCTCTACCAACTGAGCTATCGAGGAAATGTGGTTGGCTGTCTGATTTTTCACCATTTATCTGTATCTGGTCAAAATAAAGATAATGCCTGTTTCACCAGTTTGGATTGAATTGCTGCATGCCGTACCAATTCAAATTATATCTCTTGTTTAAAAAATCATGATCATTGTCCGTAACTTTTAGCTTATATAACACAAAATAATATCGTTAATAAACATCACACACCTACCAGTATTGAATATCTACTACGTAGAAACTATAATGTTTAATGGCTATAGTAGTAGTAAATTCAGATGGTATATATTTCAGACAAAATTCGTTTTGAAACAGATAAAGTACCAAGTTCCAATATTATAGGATCTCTTGTGGGTTGTTGTTAAAGGGACACTGTCCGTAAGTAAGCAGATAATGAGCATAACCAAATAACTGTCGGACTTTTATTCAGTGAAATGTATGCATGAAAACATGAGCATAGACCCTAAGAAGTCTGTAGTACATGTAATACATTCGTGAGTAGTTTTTTAGCTTGACTGATCAGAGAACAGCAGAGCTTATGCCGTGGTGCGGCGTCCGTCGTCCGTCTGTCCGTAAACTTTTTTTGTAGTGACTACTCCTCTGAAACTACTGAATGGATATTCATGAAACTTTACAGAAATGTTACCCATGAGGTCTAGTTGATCCTAGCAAAAATTCATGTTGATGTGAAATCCAAGATGGCCACCAAATCTAAAAATAGGTTTTTAAAAAACAAGTTTGTAGCGACTACTTCTTTAAAACTCTGAATGATATTGATATCATTATGGGACTTTTTCTAAAATGATCAGCATGACATGATGTTGGTCCTTGTCAAAAATCGTTTTGATTCGACGTTAAACATGGCTGCCAGCGGCCATCTTTGTTTACATAGAGTTATATAGTAAAAACTTGTAGCGACTACTCCTCTGAAACTATTTGGCGGATTTTCATGGAACTTTACAGGAATGTTGCTCTGAATGTCTAATTGATCCTTGCAAAATTTCAGATAAAAATAGATTTTTAAAAAATAAGTTTGTAGCGACTACTTCTTGAAAACTATAAGTGATATTGATATGGAACCTCACACGAATGTTGCTCTTGATGTCTAATTGATCCTTGCAAAATTTCAGGTCGGCCAGAAATTCAAGATGGCCGCCACGGCTAAAAATAAATTTTCAAAAAAAAACGTTTGTAGCGACTACTTCCTGAAATCAAAGTCAATCAGTAGAGCTTCAAGGTCATTGACCACTTGTTTTAAAATTATTATTTGTAAATAAAGTGGGACCCCACAAGATTTACCTTTTCTGCGATCACGTGACTTCCATTAGCACATTAGGTTTTCACCATAGTATGTATTGCTTAATATGTATAGCCCGCTTAGCATATTTAAGCAACACCGTATTGCCTTAATAAGGCTTATGGATGCTTAATAGACTTTTGCAACTTTTAAATCAACATTCAAAATTATGTAAGCGTGTTTAATAAATTTGGTTCTCCATATATGTTAGATCATCTATACAAGCTCTGTATGCTTCTGAATTGAATTGGTGTTTTAAGGTGCACCAACACAAGAAAGGTTATATGGTGCCGAACAGGGATGAACTGGCATCAGGCTCATCCTCCATTTACATCAAGATACAATATTCGAACCTGCAGAGTTGCAAATTCTTTTGTAGACACTCCATTTACGATGGAGCCATGTTTCGACATTTGCATATGCAGTGTCGTGAAGAAAACCTTGAATGAGCATGATAAAAAAATGCACAGAAAGGTGGGTCCTACCCCTCTGCCTCTAGCAGGATCTACAGTGGTTGCTAAGGATCTATTTTGCTGTTTAAATTTTTAGTTAAAATAAATAGCATTAGTTTTAATTTACATGAATTTATTTAGGGCAGTATATGACTTGATTCTAATTGTGGAATTGTTGAAGTATCAATGAAATTAATAACGTTATTATGAATTAATTTCTAATAAAATTATATGGAAGAAAAAAGTGATCCTTTGCAAATTTTGATTAGTATATCTGCTGTCGACCTTTTATATAAATATGTATGTTTTTAATCCTCATGGGTTTTATGACCTTTTGGAATTTTGCTGAATGAATGAAAGATTAAATATGCAACCGTGGAAACGAGGCTTCATCATAAATGGAGTGTCTACTAAAGAATTTGCAGCACCTCTGCATGTTAGAAGCTTCTATGCCCATTCTCCATATTTTATCTTGATGTAAATGGAGGATGAGCCTGGCATGTTCATTCCTGTTTCACGCAATATAACATTTCTTGTGTTGGTGAATTCCTTTATGGTTCCTGGGCAAGAATAGGGCCACAGTTTATCCAGGCAGAGGTAAAATCCCTCTGAATGCATGTGTAGTCCTTTTTATAATGTTAAAGGTCTACATCATCCCTGTATTGTTTCAGGTGCTACTTAAGTGGTGGCTGAAAACTATGATCACGGGTCCAGCAAAAAAATAGGAGTGCTTACACCAAATTTTGCAGCAACTCTCAGATCTGAAGGATCTAAACCCGTTTTGTACACTTTTTTTATCTTGCTGTAAAAGGAGGGTGGGCATGAAATGATCACACCTGTTGGTGCTATATAACCCTTTTAGAGTTGGTGTGCTGTAAACATCAAGTCACTCAACGTGCTAGTGCGCAGTAAACCACAATTTATTCAATCTATTATGCCAGTATTCTGGAATATATATTATATATATATATATATAATTAAAAAAAATGGATTTGATGTGCATTTTAATATTGATTGGTATAAATAAAGAACATTAGAGAAGAAAACAATTGTTTTAGTCTTTCTGTATTTCAAACTGTTGTCAAGGGCTATATTGGTAAGGCGTGTATACTGAAAGTATGTGCCCATATGCTTGAAACCTCTCTCACTGCTTCGACTTTTGAGAAAGTGTTGATTATTTGGAATGGGGGAGGTATAAAGTAAATGTACTTGTTTTATCCAGGAAAAAGTGGTAGGGGTGTCTCCACACCACTACTCAACTTTTATAATCGGTCACCCAGGTTTTCTGAAAAACGTGAATACTAAAAACTGAAAATCACCGAAACATATTAAATCAAGTTTTTATTAAGTTTATCAACAAGGGTATAGTCCAATCAAGGCAGATTAAGTTTTATAAATCGCTAGCGATATTTGTTAAACGACGCCAGTTAAAATTTCAAATGAAAATATGAATTATTAAAAAATATATATAATTCGTTGAAAAGTGACCGATTATAAAAGTTGAATAATGTATAATAATCTAAAACATGTAACGAAAATGACGTAAAACAACATTTAATCAACTAACCATATTTGTATGCACCGCCACGAAATTAGGCTTCCCTTATCCGTCAGTACGAAACGTTTACATGTCGAGTCCCTTTTTATTAGACTTTTTCGAAAAAGAAAAACTATTTTCATCACTTGATTGTCATTGTCGTCTGCGTCACTTGATTAAAGTTGTATCTCTGAAACTTCACACACCTGCATTTGGCATCAACAGACACCACATAAACAGTGTCGTATAACTCCTGCATTAACAGAATTATAGCCCCTGTTATACTTAAAAAACTTGGTTCAAGTTTGTATGTGAATGCAGCTAGTATCTCGGAAACTACTTTATATAATGGATTATATATGTATATAATGCACCGAACAATTCATATGGCATATGCACCGAACAAAAATGCATATGTTCCGAACATAAAGACATATGCACTGAACTTAAAGGCATATGCACAGATTTTTTGTCGAGTCCTTTTTGCTAGGCTTTTTCGAAGAAGAAAAGCTATTTTCATCTAGATTGTCGTTGTCTGCGACACTTGATTAAAGTTGTATCTCTGAAACTTCACACACCTGCATTCAGCATCATCAGACACCACAGTGTCGTATAACTCCTGCATTTAACAGAACTATGGCCCCTGTTATACTTAGAAAACTTAGTTCAAATTTGTATGTGAATGCGGCTAGTATCTCAGTAACTACTTTATATAATGGATTATGCACCGAACAATTCATATGGCATATGCACCGAACATAAATGCATATGTACCGAACATAAAGACATGCACCGAACTGAATGGCATATGCACCGAACATAAAGGCATAATTATGTTCTGAAGGCATATGTACCGAATGTAAAGGCATAGGCAACGAACATAAAGACAAATGCTCATCCTAAGACAGTCATGGCGTTCCATATTTCAGAACACGTTTACATCTATGATATCTTTCTTAAAAGTTAATTTTGTTAAAATTAAATATGGATTAAATTAAAGGGACACGTGGCAATTATTTTTAGCTTCTCGGGTGTATTAATCCTAAATCGTTTTGACATTGTACTAAACTTTCATATAATTAAAAAGAAATTTCTCTTTGTTTAAATGTATTCTTGTGGCAATATAATGATCAATAGTTGGAAGTTCCTTTAAAGGGACATGAGCAATCTTGATAATTTTTTTTAAACTCACAGTGTCACATTAGATTTTAATATATTGTTTTGCATATTGATAAAACTTTTTAAAAAATCACTAATTGTGTGCAAAAATGATACTGGATAATTAAATTGTAAGTTCAATTTTAATGCATGATAAAAACTTCAAGATTGCTGTTTGTCCCTAAGTTAATAGTATCAGATTGTGTTTTTTTTATAGGCTGAATGTTTCAGTAACCTGGTTTGTAGCTATAACAGATGACCGTGAACAATTGTAACAAACGAAAAATGACTACGTCAAAAATAATAATAATAAAGACGTTATAATAAAGACTACTTGAAACTACTCGACATTCCATGAGTGTTCAAATTTGTGATGATATATGAGAGGCCGATTATTTTTTCACGAGTAATTTAGACCGAAATGTTGGCTAATATCTTGTCTGAATAAACTTGTCATTTGGTGAATGGAGCTGCAACACAAACGAAAAATCCTTTAATTTTTTTAGATAAACGTTTTCTCAAAATATAAAACGCGTAAAGACGCAAGCTGATATATCCAGTCGTCTATGCGTGGTTGCCCTTAATTAGAACTGCTAATATTTTAATATCTAATTAGATATTTAACAATACGTTAAAGATTTTTTATTATTTCAATACAGTCGAGTACACATAACTTTATACCGCTCCTTTAAATTGTTAATTTCTGTTCTTGATCTCGACAAAGTCGCGGTAAACGCGCAAGATCAAAAGGTCTTTGTGTTACGTCATACAATCGCGGTGATCGCCTGTTTTCAGACGCCGCACGGCAACATCAAAAGACCGCGGCATTTTTAATCCCACAAAAAATACCAGTAGACATTGTTTTTATAGGGTTGGTACATGTGCATAAACAGTAATCAACATTGTGGTAACTGATACAATTCCATTTCGTTCATCGTAAATGTGCCCGAACAATGACCATGTCAATGTGGATATTACAGATTGAGAATGGTGTGTAAGTACATGACTGTTTGGTGGTGACATGAAAACGAGGATCATCCGGGTCCTGACAAATTCGCGAATTTGATAGAATTTATCTAAACAAGGATATTACATTTTCACTCGTGCCAATTACGACGGGCAGATAATTTATATAGACTCAATTCACGCCTCTCTTACTGTAATTGATTGTTACGTGCGCATTTTTTTCTGTGCAATATTACAATCTTTAAACAAATCATGTATTTCAATAAATACGACAATAATTGTTAAAGGAAATACGAAGACAATTATCGATCCGTCTCATAAAATCACAGTCGAGTAAACTCCATTGAAAATAGTCCGTCACGATAAGCGCTAAGCTCCGCCCACAAATTACCTATATCGATTAAGTACGATAAGTACGATAAGCTCCGACTTCGGCGCATCTGTCCTCGCTTAATGGAATTAATACCGGACCACGTAATGCTTTCTTTTTTGGCTCAGTATGTTTTATTTTCAGTAAACATAGTTTGACAAAGATGTTATACTTATGCTCCCATAACAGATACATCAACTTATGTAATTATTGTATGACGTCAGAAGCAGACATCAGAGAGATGTAAACTCCTGCATGAGAAAATGTAACTTTTACTCGGAGTTTTTCGAAATTTCGGTTGGTTTAGGGAGATAATCTCACTTATAACGTTTTCTCTGTTTTTGGAAGATATGCATTTTCATTTCAAGACTCTTCTTACCGTGGTTTGCAGTTAGACGAACCCCTTTCATCAAAACTGTATTTTAAAACTTCTTTTGAATATTGTAAAGGAATATAAAAAAATCTCCCCATTTATATAGTTTCTAATCAAGATATGCATTTTTTTTTCTTCTAAATATTTTGAAAACTGTTTATATATAATAAATATTATGCATATTACATATATATCTGTATTGTCATCTAAATCTGTACGGTTTGTTGAGAGGTGACCCACCCCGACCCTCACAGACCTATTACGGGGTGAATAAATGGATTACCATTAATTTGGTGATCGAAATATGAAAAAAAAAAGAAAGAGTATCACCGGAAGCATTACAACATAACCTAAATAAGTTAAATGAATATTGTAATGATTGAAGGTTAGAAGTTAATTGCGATAAAACTAAAGTTATGGTATTTCGGAAGTGGGGAGTCTAAGGGCAAACGAAGTTTGGACCTATAGAGGTAGGTTTCGGGCACTGTGTTAGAGATTTCCAAAATGGCACGTACATTGATCTCGTACAACAACAAAAACTTCGTAGTAGTAATTTAGCCGGGAGCAGTACCGCCAAAAATTTAGAATAGTTAAATTTCACGTTTTGATTCGGAAAACTCATCACAAGAGACCACACTTTTTGTATAGATCGAGAAGGGCCGAGGGTCTTTGGCTCATTCAAAAAGAAAAACGACGGAGATCGGTAGTGAATTGGACACATTTGTGAAGAGATATGTCGTTTTCGGACAAAAAGGAAAGACGGAAGGAGAAAATAGACTGTAATAGTTAAACGAAGGTGAAAGAAGTGCAGTAAGCTTGATGTCGGCGAATCCGAAAGTGGAACCGGAAGACGATGGAAGGGCCTCTGTTTTTCCTCCGATTCGTAAAGGGAGACAACCTGCCTGTAGAGGAGCTGAAAATCGAGGACGGTGCATGTTGCTTTACGGTGGGTGAAGAGATCTAGTATTAAAATAACCTGTTAAGTTTAATAACAATTAGCTTGGTTTGTTAACATCGCTACTTCGTCATTGAAAAAGGCATAGAAATCGTGTTTATTTACTGACTGCATGCCCAATGACCTATCAAGTATATACACTGAGGCCCGCTTGTAGTTTTTTCTTTGTGTTACATTGCTATTTTAGATATTGTCTTAGGTAAGAAAAGCTAAACATAGAAAAGCATGTTCATAATTTAGCTAGTTAAATACAAACGTGTATGATATTTCTTTATTGTTTCTAGAACACGAATGATATAAAAGCATTAATTGAACAACTTTCTGTTGTGCGGTTATATTTTACTACACACAAAAATGCTTTATTGGGTGGGCCTCATAATCTGAATCCAAATTGAATATCACAATGTTCTCATGAAATTGCTTGGCTAACAGTGATTTTACAGTTACCTATAGATATTCTCTCCCCCACCCCACCGCCACCCCCACCACCCCCTCCCCACCCCCAAATAAAATAGGCTCGAAATATGCCCTTAATAGAACACAATAGACAGACAAACACGCATTCAAAATAAACAACAATTTTTACAAAGACAAATAGTCAAAGTATGTTACAACGCAAACATAAAAGAGGCAATATGGAGAAAACCTTTTAATATCTGGTATGTCTGTATATTATTGTGTGTGTAGTGAGTGAGTGAGTTATTGGTGAGTTACTGGTGAGTGATGCTAACTAACTTGCATGAATAACTCAACTAATTAACACTTCTCTTCCGCCTATAATATCTTACTCTCTGGCATTCCCTCCCTGACGGTTGACAACAACAGGCAACTCTTATATGTAGCCTTAGATATAGAAGTATTAGGTGACTGTAAAGTCAGCCTTTGGTAATAGAACTATTCTGTCACTTCCAGCATAATATTGCTATTAAGAGATTTATTGTGAATCCTCTGGTAAGTGATCTGTGATATTGTAACTTTGTTAATGTATTTCTCGCGTGTATTAAGTCTATCGCTGGATAGTCGAAATGTCGATTTTAGTAGTTTTGTATACTCTTGTACTGATTGTATATTTCTTGAATTACAGGCTCTCTTGTATGCATCAAGAGAACTCGGAAATAAATAATTAATAACACTATAGATTGTTTACTATGAACCCAGTTCGACTGGTCAGAGGCAAAAAGGCCACTAGAGGGTTTAAACCAGGTTCTAGTAGGGTACACCAGACCTTACTATTACCCATTAGTCATCTCGAAAATGTTATTAGACAGCTAGTTAGTCTTCGCAAGTCAGCTCCGGGAATTGTTTCGTATAATGCATTATTTAGTTTGCGTATCCTTAGGCAAAATCTGCGAATCAATATATTAATTGCAATGTAATTTTAAATATTTAAATGCAGCAGTGCGGACAAACAGTGCCATTACGATTGGGTGCCGTGTTTTCTATAGGAACTTTTTTTCCGTGTTGGTCCTCATTCGCTAGTGTATAAAAAGCTAGTGTATTCCATTGGTTTAATTGTATGAAATACCAGGGCCATTTTAATGGTGTTACACGGTCTTCAATGACATTTTATTTAAACATACAGGCATACTAAATTGGTTATATGTTGTATTGGTTATATGTTGTATTGGTTATATGTTGTATTGGTTATATGTTGGTTCAGGTCTCACACCTCTATTATCTCCCTTGAAAGCTCACGGACCTAGAGACAAAAGGAAAACAGAAAATAATTCTAACTTTTTCTCTATTTTAGGCAATTTTTAATTTGACAAAGAGGTTTTTCTTTGCTTCAGCATACATCTGCAGTGTAAAAGACTGATGATACAGAAAATCCCACGTTGATATGAAGTTGCATTCAAAATTCATAAGCATTTGACCGAAGCACCACAAAGTCAGCTAGATAGTGTATGAATTTGGTATTTTTCATAGAGGTTGCATAAATATGAGCGAGGAAAAAAACCAACCTGGCTAATGTTTGTATTGTTTTGTTTTATTTTACAGATCTTAGCAGTCCTGAAGATATTAAATCAACAACAAGGTCTGCTGGCACGTTTTGAAGGTCATGTGTTGGAAACAGCTATACAGTAACCCTATGTGAAATTAATTGTGGTGTGAGACCTGAAGCAGCACATGGAATTTGTCAACCGTCAACAGAGTTTGCATCGTGATGCAGGTAAGGGACCCTGATTTGGCATTTTTTTAGAACTATTTTTGTGTCAGCATCATTTGCAATGGCAGCTGAGGATAATTTAGATTTTTTTAATAAATATTTGATGATTTTGCAAGCCAAGATTGACTATGGCCATGCAAACAACTATCTCGGATGCATGTTTTGGGACGAGTCCCAATTTGGTGTGAAACAGACCGACTTTGGAAGTCCGAAATATGGCAGACAGCAAATAGTTTTGCCAGGTGGGGAGTCTACCAGCATGCATGCTCACAGACTAATGTATATTTGCACGCATCAGTTTTTTTCACCCCGTGAATCGGGAGTAATAGACGTTTCCCACCTCTGCCATAACTCATTGTGCATCAGGTCTGATCATCTTTCGTTGGAACCACCAGCTATCAACACCAGTCGCAAGAAATGCAAACTTAGCCATGTTTGCAGTGGTCATGGCCAGTACCAACATTGCTTATTTTAAGGTTAGCTTTATTTCATAGTGGGGATGACAGACAGACTTTATCACTGATTTGTTTTTACCCCACCCACCTTGAGTTATATGTGTTTGCTAATTTTATGCTTTGGCGTAGGATATGATTTTTTTTGTGTTGCAGATGTTCCCCCAGAGGCATGGAATGATTCTAAAACAGTATGTTCTTCTTCTAACAGGTTGTTACTTACCATTTGCAAGAGGATGTGGTGAGGTTGGTGGGGAAGGTTGAAGCTCGTCTAACATGCCTTTCTTATATGTTGCAGATTCATGCTGTTCATCGTACTTGTTAAAGTTCGCGACACGTTTCATTTACCTTGCTGATTTGTACTTCTGTGTCCTTTGGCGGGTTCTGTCATACTCACTTTTCTTTTGCAGACGTTTCAGAGCTGTGAATGCCTTGGTTCGAGCTGGAAGTGGAACTCCCAGTGCCACCATCTTCGCCATGTTGGAGTCAGCGCGACCCTCATTTACTCGAAGACCTGCGCTAAACTTACGAGCTTTGGCATTTCGTGGGTAAGTCGTGTCTTTGGGATTGGATGTATTAAAGGCTCGGTTGATTGCTTCATTTTTGTTTGGTGTGCTCTGGAACCTAGTCTTCTTTAAACAGTCATCTCCAAGCCTCAACGATAATATCGCCTCTCGTAACAGTTTTCTGTCCTCAATCGACATGTCAAAATATTTTGCATTTCCTGGAATAAAGTCCATCTTCCAGTTGAATGGGGGCTTACCGGAGCACGCAAAAGAAAGTTTCGAGCAGGTTTCTCCGCATCTAAACCATGGAGATATTTCACACATTGATAAGAATGATATCTTTACACGGTATTATATGTTTTGAATCATTCCAGTTCTCTTTCGGGTATCTGGCATTGATTTTTCTTTATTTGATATCTAATTGATATCTAGTTGATATCTAAAATGTATTGGATATCATTAATGTTCCACTATAAGATTTGTAAGTGTGTAATGAAGAAAGTGACATGACTGTTATGTTTTACATATTCATAAATGACCTTTCATTGTAAAAAAAATGGTCTTGATATCTGGATATCAAATATCTGATATCTCAATTTTTTATTTTTTTTTAGGTATCTAAAATGTTAACGGGTTCAATGGTTTACTCCACATGTGAAATATAGCGTCTGTTGTGGTTATATTAATTATTTAATTAAAGTTATCAGCATTCTTATTTCCGGTAACTGTTGAATATCATCTTTTTAGTGAAATTAAATATTTTTAGCTCTACTGATCCGTCCGTCCGTCTGTCTGTCCGTCCGTCCGTAAACTTTTTTTGTAACGACTACTCCTCTGAAACTACAAGATGGATTTTCATGAAACTTTACAGAAATGTTGCCCATGATGTCTAGTTGATCCTAGCAATTCATGTTGATGTGAAATCCAAGATGGCCGCCAAAGCTAAAAATAGATTTTTAAAAAACAAGTTTGTAGCGACTACTTTTTTTTTTTGAAAACTGTAAATGAGATATGGGACTTTTTCTGACATGTCGAAAATTATTTTGATTCGACATTAAACATGGCTGCCAGCTGCCATCTTTGTTTGCATAGAGTTAAATAATAAAAACTACGCGACTACTCCTCTGAAACTATTTGACGAATTTTCATGAAATGAAACTTCACAGGAATGTTGCTCTTGATGTCTAGTTGATCCAAGCAAAATATTTTAGGCCGGGCGGAAATTCAAGATGGCCACCACGGCTAAAAATAGATTAAAAATAAATAAATTGTAGCGACTACTTCCTGAAAACAAGAAGTGATATTGATATGGGACTTGTTCTAAAACGATCATGACATGAGGTTGGTCATTGTCGAAAATCATTTTCATTCAACGTTAAACATGGCTGCCGCGGCCATCTTTGTTTACATAGAGTTATAAGCTTGTAGCGACTACTCCTCTGAAACTACATGACAGATTTTCAAGAAACTTCACAGGAATGCTGATCTAGCTATCAGATACCTATCAGTAGAGATTTTAGGTCATTGTGGTCTTGTTTTTAGAATTTAATCTCGTTACCATGGAAACCGATATTTTTTTCTTATTTAGGTTACACTGGTTTATCATTTATGGTACCAGCTCATAGAATAATATTATTTTAATCATACTGTATTATAGCAGGTGACCTAATGGGATTATGGTGAAAATTTCATGAAGATTCAAGCAAAAATGGTGGAGTTATTACAAAAATACTATGTGGGGTATAATCTCTTTATGTACTTTTATTTTGCAGCGAGCACTTGTGTAATAACAGCGATACACTGACTCCACAAATTTCAATTATTTCACTTCTGCATTTGATGGAAGCTTCCTTTTGGTCTTATTTTATAGGTATTGCATAGAGATATTGTATGTATTGTTGTAAATGATATTGCTTATTTTTTTTTGGCTCTTCAGGTCTCACACCTCTATTATCTCCCTTGAAAGCTCACGGACCTAGAGACAAAAGGAAAACAGAAAATAATTCTAACTTTTTCTCTATTTTAGGCAATTTTTAATTTGACAAAGAGGTTTTTTTTTGCTTCAGCATACATCTGCAGTGTAAAAGACTGATGATACAGAAAATCCCACGTTGATATGAAGTTGCATTCAAAATTCATAAGCATTTGACCGAAGCACCACAAAGTCAGCTAGATAGTGTATGAATTTGGTATTTTTCATAGAGGTTGCATAAATATGAGCGAGGAAAAAAACCAACCTGGCTAATGTTTGTATTGTTTTGTTTTATTTTACAGATCTTAGCAGTCCTGAAGATATTAAATCAACAACAAGGTCTGCTGGCACGTTTTGAAGGTCATGTGTTGGAAACAGCTATACAGTAACCCTATGTGAAATTAATTGTGGTGTGAGACCTGAAATGTTGTATTGGTTATATGTTGTATTGGTTATATATTGTATTGGTTATATGTTGTATTGGTTATATGTTGTATTGGTTATATGTTGTATTGGTTATATGTTGTATTATTGGTTATATGTTGTATTGGTTATATGTTGTATTGGTTATATGTTGTATTTACACATGGAAATAAAATGATTACAAAAACAAATATGTTGTTTACTTATATAATTATATACGTATCTAATGTCGCGAATATAAATAATGTGCAAGTTTATACAAATAAACTTAGATGAGGATTACAATTACAATGATGGAATTGCGCTTTATGTTTTACGCATTGAGCTAAATTAAAAAATAACTGCGTTCCGCATGAGTCGAAATTAGGACCTCTTTCATTATAATTGTTCAACTCTTATTACAATTCTCTGGTGTGATGATATAATTTTGTGCAATATTGACGATGATCTAATAATGATGATCTAATAATGATTCCACTTTGTGCAATATTGACGATGAGCTAATGATTCCACTTTGTGCAAGATTGACGATGATCTAATAATGATTCCACATTTGATTTTGTGGAGTGCGTGGTCCAGTGGTAGAGCGCCGAACTCCTGATCGAGAGGTCGTGAGTTCGATCCTCCTTCGCGGCCACGTTATTTATCCTTGAGCAAGATAATTAATCCACATTGCTTAGTACTGGTTCTCCCCAGGAAGCCATCGAGAGTGATTAATCTAAGTTGCAAGAACTTGTTTCGCAATCGATATAAAATAAATATGTTTAAACAAATGATTCCATCTTGTGCAATATAGACGATGAACTAATGATTTCACTTTGTGCAATATTGATGATGATCTAATAAAGATTCCACTTTGTGCAATATTGACGATGAATAATGATTCCACTTTGTGCAATATTGATGATAATCTAATAAAGATTCCACTTTGTGCAATATTGACGATGAATAATGATTCCACTTTGTGCAATATTGATGATGATCTAATAATGATTCTACTTTGTGCAATATGGACGATGATCTAATAAAGATTCCACTTTGTGCAATATTGATGATGTTCAAATAATTACATATTTGCGAAGTTTTAATAATGATACCACAGTGTGCGATTTTGGGAGGTGGATGTCGGTGATGTTCTAATAATGACATATTTGCTATGGTACCACTTTATGCGATGTTGGAAATGTTCTAATAATGACATATTTGCGATGGTCTAATAATGATGCCATTTGTGCGATGTTCGAAATGTTCTAATAATGACATATTTGCTATGGTACCACTTTGTGTGATGTTGGAAATGTTCTAATAATGACATATTTTCGATGATCTATTAATGATACCACTGGGGATGAGATACTACTCAAACTTTGCTAAAGATTATTCTTCCCTATAATTTTATTAGAAATTAATTCACGTTAACGATATTAACTTCAATGATACTTCAACAATTCCACAATTTGAATCAAGAAATATAAAACGATCGGACAGGGAAAGTAGCATTCAAGGAGGACAGTCAACCACAAAACACAGAAACAAACACGCAAAAAGACAAACAAGAAGGCAAAAGTAATAATAAATGCAAACGACATCACAAACACAAAAGGGTTGACAATAGGGCTACCGCCTTTGAACGATCAGTGGCAAAGTAGGCCACGTGGGGGCGGGGGTGGGGGGTGTTAATCCGGTTCTAGGGTGTACCAAACCTCACACTTACCCTACTGTCATCCATTAAAACAGGACAGTGTAAATAAATCCCCGCCATGATCTAATATCTAACCAACAATCATGAGATCACATGACCATACACTGCCCTAAATAATGTAAAATAGAAATAATGCTATTTATTTCAGCAGGAAATTTAGACTGCAAACAAGTGATCCTTATCAATAATTTTGAGTAGTATATTATATTGCTCTAAGCTGATGATACAACTTCGTGTGATACTGGCGATTATCTAATATGTATTGCGTTGTATAATTATCGTCTGATTGTGTAAGTTCCATGGTATTGTGACTTGTCTTTCTTACTTTGAGCATACCCTTTTGAAAGAATTGACTTGAATTGGGGTTTTAAGGCGCACCAACACATGAAAGGTTACCCTGAACTGCAGAGTTTCTGCAAATTCTATTGTAGACACTCCATTTACGCTGGAGCCACGTTATAGTTTTTCTGCCACTGCTCTAGTGATATGAGCGAGATGGCACCTGAAACAATGCATGGGTCATGATGAAGACATTAAATGTGCATGAAAAATGATAACATGAACATGAATTTGGGGAGGGGTCTACCCCTCTGCCTTCCCCTCCAACGGGATGTGCAGTGGTCCTATTATTTGCCCAGTAACCCCAAGGGGCCTTTTGAAAGAATACTTCAGTTTAAAATTAAAACAAAACAACATACTTGTATACATAGGGATTATCTAAAACAGTTCTTCAAAATGCAAAATTAGTCTTGACGATGAGAAATTCATCAGGATTAAATGGTATTAACAACTTTCGAAAGAATTCATCAACAAAAAGACACGTGTTCATATTCGGAGTGTCGCGTCTATCTAAACAAAATGTTGGAATTTGAAAATGCACAGGATAAGGCTGCACCTATTTTAAATCAGCAACAACATAGTATTTTATTATTCCAAGCGACAGAATGCATTACGTGTTCCCGCCTTAATTCCATTAAGCCATTGAAAAGCTTATGTTAGCAGAATTTTGTAACCCATATTGCAACAATATAATAGTTTAAAAACATGTTTTACTGACCTGACAATATGCGATAAGCTATTTAAAATTACTTATTAAATGTTTTAATTTTACAATATACAAACTTTTTAAACCGAAAGTAAGGTTTTATTTCATACCCCAGCCAACCCTGTTTTTGCTTCTTGGAGAAGAGGTTGGATAGGGTATGAAAGTTAATATTGGGACCACATAATGGTTTACCGAATGGACAATGTTTAAAATGAGTGAAATTAAAAGTAACTTAATATAATTCTAAATGCTTAAAAATGTATATATTTGTTTTACCACATTGATTTAGTTTAACGCTTTCCTTTTTTACCGTATTTTGTCTGAGCAATTTGTTTTGTTCCGAGAATGTGTGTTGTGAGTGTACATAATGTTCACCATAAAACATGTTGATTCATATGCATATAATATATACTGTTCAGATTTTATACTCAACTTTAACTGTGTTCTATATGTAATTTTTTGCAGAAAGACTATAAGAATCGTTCATGGGTATCCGGTGAATTTATGGAATTCCAACACAAGGAATAATTGGTTTTATCGGAACCCATTCTGCGCGTTGACGTCGCCAACTACTAACGTGTTGCATGTTTATCTATACAATGACGTCATGCAATGGTCATTGTTGATATCAGTGCCACTGCGCGACTTTTATCTTGTCCCATGTGTAAGATCAGGTTTTCCATCACCCTTGTAAAACGCGGATAAACTTTTCCCAAGAAAAATTCCAAGAAAAAGGGAGCTCAAGAGCAAGTAAATTAGTGTTAAAATGTGTATATGCTTAAAAAGTATAATATCGACAGTTATTATTATTAAATTATTAAACAGAATGTTTTAATATTTCTTTTAGAATGAAACGTAAATTCATAACATGACAACTTTGCTTAATACGAACATCATGATATGATCGTCGACTGCACAAATAGTTAACAAGTTAGTATAATGTACGCCAGATGTACAGCTAACAACAAGCATATGTTTGCATAACCGGACATGGCCGAAGAAACAAAATAGTTTGTTCTAACGGGACATCTTTCTAGTTTGGTTGAGGAGCTGCTGGCATCCATGATGTAGTCCGAAAACACGTTCGTCCAAAATTTCTCCTGATTACGGGCAACCGTGGCTCTGAAATGTATGAATACAATGGTTATTTCAACGGAATATGGTGTTATTATTACTTGTTCGTTTGGTTTTGCGAGCAAACTCTTTGTGGCTTTAAGATAGGATACCGCTTAAGTCGGTGCTGGGGGATATGGGAATCAGTACACCTCATTAATAGAATTAATACCGAATATGCTATTTTCTCTCTTGATTTCGTTCGTTGCTTCCAACAGTCCCAGTTCAGCATACAACACTATATATAACTTCAGTTAAAACCAATACAGGTGAGAACGAACCCTAAAACGTTCGTATCAATTAACCATGTCTCATTATATTGCCCACAGTCGCGTTTCTAAAGCATAAGTACAACTACCGTTGGTATTAACGAGTAAAATGTAAACGCCCAATACCAGTTAATAAAGAGAAAACTCTGCAGCATTAATACCTGAGATATATGTGACCAACGGCCGTGGATGGTGCTGTCCAAGTGAACGTCCTGTTGTAGATATGGAAGTGCGAATAATGTCTGACTGAATTCTGCAAATAATATAAATGACAGTGAATACATGGAAACTCAGTAGATCTGGATTTATACTTTAAAAACGCTGACAATATTTCTTAGCCATAAGTAGCTATTTTCCAAATGGTTGTGTCACAACCATGTCATATATGTCACCATGACATGAACCCATTGAAAAGAAAAGAAACACTCGCTCTTCAGTTGAAAACGTATGTTGCCGTATTTTGATATGCTACCGAAGTGTTGAAATTGATGCTGATTGTCCGATGTAGCCTTTGTTCTTAAATGGAAGCCTTCAATGTGAAGTAAAATGCATTCAAATGACATGTTTACTAAACAACGAGGCCGGAGATTGTTTTAACTATTGGCAAAGGTATATCTAAACAACGATGAAAGTACTATTGTTTGGGGCGCTTGTTTCAGCCAAAGGTTTTTTGGTCTTTTAAGATAAAATCAATCTACTACCTAAATAAGTTGTATGTCAGTGAAACAGACATTTTTAGTGGTAAATAAAATTACCATACTTTTCGAAATCGGTTGAGAAATAAAAATTTCATGCGCGATAGTTGTTTATGATGCGGCATTTTCAATGCAAAATTCTGCTGCATAAAAATTTGAAAAATATTTGTTTTTAGAAATTTTATCCAAAAATGGTTTTTAAATTGTTGGATATTAGTAAATTAAGGCACTCTGAAAGTTTTATAGCAAAAAATGAAGTTATTTGAAATGTCTTAATTTTCTGCTGTTCCGCCAACAAGGAATTTACAAAGCCCCATCAAAAACCATTTTGTCTGTAAAATATTTATTTTTTCAACCGATTTTCAAAATTATAGAATCAAAACCATTTACATCCGGACAAGATGAGTTTTTTTTTGTGAATTTTGACCCGATTACATCCCTCACCAACCCCGCATGGGTCCCCATTTACCACTAAAAATGGCAGTCCTAAATGATATACAGCTGATGTGCGTATTATTTAAATTGCTCAAGTTATGCAGAAAACCCTTTGGCTGAAACAAGCGCCCCAAATAATAGAACTAGTCTGAGAGTAGTAGTAATAGCTATGTATCTACATTTTGTTCTTGTAATATTTGAACACTATAACTTTAGCTTAGGTTTAATACTGAGCTTATTTGCATTGATCATGTTGTACTGTTTACTTTAAACATGAAATCGTTCTCAGGACTATTAACCCAAACAGTGTAGTTAGAGAAAAATTAATCTGTCGTCTATTAGAAATATAATACTTTCAATAATATACTAAAATCGAAAAGCGAGAATGGATGATTATTTGGATGATTATGATATTCGACAATAGTTAATACTGGCAATGTGCAGCAAGACGTTAGTACAAATAACTGACATTACTACTGTACATGCCTGCAATAAACTATTGCGTCTTGTTGCGCCTCAATTCCCTGTGAACAACTTTACTTTTGGGGCTGAGCCAAACGCAAACAAGGTGCGGTTAATTCATCTGGTGAACTTGTTTTATTTGAATGACCTAACGTCGTCTCGTGCTAATTGCCTGAGAGCGTGTAATGTTGGAAACGTCGCTGTTACAACAGTATGTATTACAGCTTTAAAACACAATTTTTAACACGAATACGACATTTTCAATGATTAATGAAAAACAGATAGAACTAAATAATATAAATGTAAGCAATATATCGATCTTTCTACGGGATATGGACAACACTCGTTAATTGTGAGAGAGAAGCTCTTCGGGCTTCACGCACTTTGAACAAGCTAATGTTGTTCATACCCCGTAGAAAGATCGAAATATCGAATTTAAGTCTTAAGAGAATGTTTCTATCGTCACCCGATCCGATCCAATGATGTTTTAAAATATGATCAAGGTGAAAAGTATCATACAATGTATGGCCCTATCATTTAGCAATGCGAATGATGCAAATACGGTTATTATTAAACTTAAACCAAAGTTACTATATTAATACACTACTAGGCCGAACATCCCACAAACGTTTAATTTAGAACATAATACACCTTCGATTCAGCGTTTACAAACAGATATTCAATGACCATTTAGAACTGCCATGAATTCATATGAGTAAAGTAGATATAAAAAAGAGTATGATAATGGACCTTTGGAAACGGCCGAGCACGACACATACGAAATATTGCAGTCTCGGTTTGATTGAGACTGTTCATAAGCGGTAGTGAAATTATGCTAGCTACCGCTCACGCCCTCTAGCCCCGGGTTGAGCAGAACTCAATATTCATAAAATCAATAGTACACAATTTTAACCATCCAGAAGATGGCATGCATATGGCGGTGGACATGGAGTGCACTACTTCCCCAGGTCGTACGGCGTATGGTCCCAGTATCTAATAAAACGTAACGTAACGATTCCTAGGCCCATGAGGAAACGAACCAGCAGCGGTGAGGGTAAGTGATTTTAAGTCAGAGGCTTAAACCACGAACTGTAAATGGGTCAACCACTAACATAAATTGCATTAATGATCATAACCTTTTCTGATAAACCCGTATAAAAAACAGTGTATGAAAGTGATCATGACCAAATATCTTACGCAGTTTGTAAATCACGTCAACATAGAAGTCAGGTTGTCCTTGTCGCATTAAGCATGTGTTTGACGGTCATTGTCATTGACAGTCATTAGTAATGATTTACATAATATTGTATAATAATACTTTATAAAAGGGAACATAAGTCGAACAGGAAAAGTAGCAATTCACGAAACTCAGCCGTCAATCAATGAATGTCATACAATTCCTGTGTGATGCAAATATTACACTGTTTAAGGTAAAAGGTAAGGTAAAAGGTATTATTATCCACCTATATTTCTATTCCATTAAAAAATGAGCATGTGTACCACGTGATACCGTTATTGTGCGCTTCAAACCGGAAACGTCCGGAAAATGGATATTCTTTTCGTATTGGACGGTTGAATCATCCCGAACCCGATATTCGTATTTCGTATTGGACATTAAGGGAAGGGTTTCACAAGCAGTGTCTCGGATATGACTTGTTGGAAAAAAAGTCTGAGGTAATCCGGATGAGTTTAGTGTCGAATGCACAACAACAACAACAACAAAAATACTGTCTGATTTCGAAATAGACAATTTTGTGTAAGAGCAAATACCCGTTAACACACAGAAAAACAAACAAAATCCTATGTGGCAACGATGTATGAAGTTTATTAGATGTCGTCGATGATTTTAATTATTTAGGTGTGGTTCTTAATTATACTGGCTCCTTTTCGTTAAACCAACAATGTCTTTGTGGAAAAGCCTTAAAAGCAATGAATATACTCTTGGTTAATATACGAAAATAAGAAATATGAGAATACAGTTAAAATTTTGTAAAATTATTTTAGGTGTTAAACTTACCACAAGTAATGCTGGTATTTACGCAGAGCTCTCTCGTTACCCCTTATACATTAATAAAAATGATCAAATATTGGTATAAACTATTGTCTACAGAGAACATTATACTAAAAGCAATATATAAGGATTTGTTATCTAACTGTAATAAGGGCGCGAAGAATTGGCTAACTAATATAAGGTTTATCCTAAACAGTAACGGTTTTAATAATGTCTGGGATAATCCAATGAGTGTTAGTTTTAAACTATTTCCTTTAATATTTAAACAAAGATTAATAGATACTTTCATGCAACAATGGAGATCTGATATAGAAGGCAGTAGAGTTTTAACGCTATATAAGGTGGTGAAAGAGAATTTTGATTTTGAAACATATCTAGAAACATTATGCTCCAAACAATTAAGAAGTTGTATAGCAAAATTAAGATTATCCGCTCATTGTTTAAGAATAGAAACAGGGAGATACTCAAGAGGTAGAACAGAGAGAAACGAAAGAGTGTGCGAAATTTGTTACACAAACGCTATTGAAGACGAGTACCATTTTATTTTGATTTGTACTACTTACTCTAACATTAGAAACAAATATATTCCTAAATATTACACAACTAGACCAAGCATGTTTACATTTGTAGAACTGTTGCAGTCATTAAACAAAAAGATTATTTTTAGTTTAAGTAAATTCATTTCCGATGCACTTGTATTAAGGCTATCTACATCCATTTTAACAGACTAAAAAACACAACAAAAAAACACTAGATATCTTATTTTAGAACATCCTCGTTTATCATTGACATACCATAATATATGTATGTTTTTGATTGTTTAAATATGTATGAAACAAAACAAAATCTTAGTGATTATTTTGTTGTATTTGCAATGTTAATATCTGTCACGTGTGTGCATATTATAATTATCATATATTTGTAATGATGAAAAACTGTAATAGTTTAATTCAATAAAAGTATCTATCTATCTATCTATGAATGCGCTATCAAACGCATCGGAAAATCCTAACAAATCGGGCCAATAATTTGAGAATTGTTTGTGATGCGACAGTGTACACTCAAACAACGCTTCAACAGCATCGTCGACGACGACGAGCTAAAGTCATATGTATTTATATGTATCCTTTAATCAGACAGCTGGATATACATATCCTATACATAGGTATTAAAACAAATGAAACGAATGAAATGTATGCCCCGTTTGACTTACATTGACTGTATCATGGTGAAAAACTCTAATTTTTATTATTTATGTTGCTAGTAGAGAGATATGTTAATTCGCAATAACAGTTATTGTTATGTATGGAGGCTGTGAAGAGAAATAATCACCATTATATAACCGAAAGGGAGGGAGTGTAGCGACAGACCGCAGTAGAATCGAGACGTTTCTTAATGGTGAAGATTTCTCTATCCGACTTAGTGTTTACCATAGGTTTTATCGATAGTCTTGATATAGATCACACTCTTAACCGCGAAGATTGCATAAAGTAAATAAATGAATAAATGGTACAAGTATTTCAAAATCTGAAGCAAATGATTGTTTGAAAAAGTCGGATAAACTAAATTATGTGTTTGTTTTCATCAAAACTATTATAAGTCCACTACTCACATCCGGTTGACCAAAACAGTTCATTGTTTTAAGGAACGAGTCGTTCACCGGCACCTGAAAAGTACCAGGAAGAACGACATTGTCACAGTCCGACGAGACACTCCTTGCTTGTATAAATACTCCTTCCATAAACCATTCTTCTGCATTTTCAGGGTTCTTCTTAGAATCAAGAAATACTGAAAAACAACAACAACAGAAGTCGTATTAACGATTTGATTCGAAAAGATCGAGCGATGATTGTATTATACGGGTGTATAATGATATTTCTAATACAGACATAGACAATGCAACTTTAACCTTGTTTAATAATTTAAATCAATGATTTTTTAAAGGATCTATTTTAAAAAATCCTAGTTTAAATTAAGTGTTGGAAAGGACCGTTAGTTTGGTTTCCTGTTTGTTTTGCATGTTTTCTTGAGTTTTAAAGCTTATCATAATGAAAGTGACGTCATGACGTCTTGAAATGCATTGATTGTAAATTTAATACATTAGCATCGAGTATTGCTATCGAAAATGAGAATAAAATAGTCTTGTAGAAACCATCTTAAGTTATGTTTAGACTATTTTATATCAAATCATAATAATGTGATGTTTGTTAATATCATTTTCTTTTTAAATTGCATATCAAATACCAGTAATCACGTCTCCCGGAGCGTACGTAGTTTGATCGAGTGTAAATGTAAACGGTGGTTCGTCATCGCGTGCGTCAAATGTATGAAGCCGAGGAAACATATCGGTGCATGTTTGTGGGTCATTTGGAGGTCCCAATCTGTATCCATGACAACACATATTCGTCATCGTCACCAGAAGAAGCAACAACAAAATCCTTGTGTTAGCCATGATTGTTTTGCTGAAATGAAAAAGATGCTTTTATATTGTGTATCATAGTGATTTTATAGTGTTAACACATATAAGTTATAAGACAGTAGTGTATCATGTAAGGTTATAACCTGTAAGGTTGTAACAACGTAATGTACCCACGTGTAAGGTTATAACACCGTAGTGTATCTACAGGTACGTTTTCAACACCATAGTGAATCCTGTAAGGTTACAACACCGTAGTGTATCCACACGTAAGTTTACAACACAAGGAATTTGTAAACGTGATTCCAGAAGTTCAAATTAGAATCGCTAAATGTCAAGCAAAAATGAAACATCATTTAGGTGGTGACTGGTACCTGAGTTTAACTGACGGAATTGATCGGGTAGATCTGAGATAGTTTTGGTTACCAGAAGGAACACGGTATCCTGTATGGAAAGAGAAAGCTCAAAAGAATCAGTTAGGAGCCATGATGTGTTCCGAGTGAAATCCTAATGATTACAAAAATTGGAAGAGAATGTCATAGAAAAGTGATATATGGATTGATTTTTATAAGGGATAGTTTCGAAGATATACGTCATTGTTAAGATAAATACGATGGAATCCGTTTGCGCCGCTTTCAAGATGAACTATTATGAAACACGCTGGGCAACTTTGCACGCTTTTCCGAAGCCAGAGAAGCCGTAGAGAGACAGTGTTACGATGCTTACGAACATTGTGTGTAATACGGATTTACAATGTCACATAAATTGGAGGCAATTAACGTTTAAATGTAGTAATATAGTGTACGATCCTAGAACGTTTTCGCAGGAAGATCGGTGGAAATTGTATGTTGTTTATCAACGGAAAAACGATGGTGAACGGAAAAGTGAAATCTACGAAAGAAGCCGCCAAACGAAGAGTAAGGCGATATGCCAGAACACTACAACGTATGGGCTGGATCGTCAAGTTACAAAATATCGAGATATCTACAATCGCTGCCTATTTTATGTTGGAGGGACGACCGTCTTTACCCAAAAGTGTGACTCATTATGAAGGAAACTACAAAACAGGGAGATTTCAGCGGCCATGTTTGTGAAGAACTCTATTAATTTTACTTGCTTTCATTCGGGTGCAGTATTGATGACGGGAATTAAGAAAGAAACACAATGGTATAAAATATGTATGCCTACATTGAAAGAACTAGAATTATTATAAAGTACGCTAAGGGGACCGCCCTTACCCCTGGCAAAGTGCGCTAAGGGGACCGCCCTAATCTCTGGCGTACTCCGCTGAGAGGCGCGAATAAAATTATTTCAATATTTGTATCGTTATTGTCTTAACATGCTTACCAACGCTTTTAAATAATGTTGTATTGATTATAGAGTGTTTGTTCTAACTGAATACGATAAATAATTTCTGGGGTAAAAAGTATAACTCATTTTTTAAAGGCAGTAACATTCCAGGTGAATTTTATTAAACAATGTTTACATTTTTTGTTTTTATTGAACATGTATACAGAACATGTATTTTGAACAATACTAAAAGAATGACCCATCCTGATGTACTCCCTTTAAGTAATCCATAATTCTAGTATACAGAATTGAACACAAAGCTATTATTACGTTCGGTAACATTTCTTTTCATATTGTTTTAAAATAATGTTTTTAATTAATCCATGACAAACAACTATATAATCAATAAATTCCAACGGTTAAAAACTATATAGATACATACTGATCCTTTTTTGTTGTTAAATATCTCATTCGTACTTGTTTCACGAGTCTTTCCGAATAAATCGCACTTCTAAAGTTATATGAAATATATATTGTGATTAAATTATATTCAAAATGTTACACCTCCTTTAGAAATACGCGTTTCTCACGGTAGATAAAAACATCTCCCAGTAGGTCAAGTGTAACACACTCTTTATATAATCTTTTAAATAAACTGGTTTATAGAAAGCTATTCCAATACAATTTCAATAAATAAATACCGTGCCGTTCCTAAACCAGATGAAATGTATACATTCTTTAGAAATATTTGCTCATCTCAGTATATTAACCCCCACTAGTTCATTTGTATGCATCATAAGATATTACAATATTACACGTATATTTTTGGGGAAAAACAGCGAGTTATAGACTCAATTATAACGTTTATAAAACCTCGACTTTAGGATAAATATTACTGACATTTCATCTAATAATGCAGCAATGTTGTCCGTGTTGAAATTATTTTTGAAATCTGTAGCTTTATCCTTGTGCCAAATAGGTTTTAGAATAGTTTCATTTTTGCTATCAACAAGAGCAGCTTCAGTACAGGCACTTTTATCAATTACATTTGAAATATTTCAGCAAAAATCAATAGCACAATGCACATCAGATAAAATTAGGTCAAAAATTCAAATTATGCTCTGTAACATGATCAAAGTTTTCATCTGCTATATACCTATCCATGACTGAAAATCAGGAAGAATGCCTGTTCTAGCGTTAAAATCACCCATACAAAATGTGCTATCTATATATTTCGTATTTAATTCAACAATACATCTTTCAATATTATTAAAAGTATCAATTGAACCATAAGGAGAACCCTCTGGCGGTATGTAAATTACACCAAAAATGACATTATTATCTTTGAATTTAAACCAAAGACTATTTTCAGTACAGTTATCAAATAGTATAAAACTTTTATAAAGCATATTTTTAATACAAACTCCTACCCCACCAGATCTATTCTTAAATGTCTCCCTGTTAACACCATTTAATGAAAAACCAGGCACAGAAATAGTATCATATTTGTCCAACTTTGTTTCAGCTAAACAAATAATGTCATACTTTTCAAGAAATGTTATAAATTCGGGATTTCTTAATTTGGTGACAGTTGTGAATGATTTGAACAACATATATATATATATGATTATGGGCAACATGATCTAACTTTAAAAGTTTGTGATTGGATGAAACATGACTGTAATGACTAGAATCAGACTCATCCCCCGTGTATCCCTATAGCAAGTTTGCAAGACCCAGCTTCTCCAGATCAACGTCAATGTTAATTTTGAACAGATCGCCTGGAGATGATATAACATGATGAACTCCTCTGTAGTCAAAATGAATGTTACCATCCTTGGTGAAAACCTTCGACGTACCCTCTGCATCCTTCACTCTGCCTCTCAACTTGGACCGAAGAGATGTTAGATCATCAATTATGAACACATCTTTCAACGCATCACTGGATCTGAGGTGTTTCTTAATTTTGTATAATTCAGTCATTTTCGCCCTCGAAATGAAGCGAACATCAAATGATGTGTGCCTCTTCCTCTGCCTCCAACCTTGTGACATGTGCTGATGTCAGCTGAACTGAATTTGATGACCCGGACACGAGGATCCTCAGCATTCTCTAATTGTGTCTGGGTCTCCCTACTATTTGCAATAGCATCTATCTTGTTGAACAAAGCAACAATCTGAGTAGTTAGATCTTCAGCCCATAAATCCGTATGTTCTCCCGTCTTGTGTATTGTTCAAGGGCATCGTTCCTAACAAACGCCACACGAGCATTCGATTTTACCTTCTCCAGATCTTCTTTCAAGACACAAGCACCAATCGCGTTACGAAGTTCTTCAAGATGAAGAAATGAAGGATGATTAAAAATTAGTGTAAATAAATAATTACGAACACAGCTTAGATAGTAAAAAACCTCCAAAGAGGTAAAACAGTCGTACTTCAACCAATGAAGCGATTTTGTCATGTCATACATAAACAAAATCAAAAATCTATAAAAAAATCAACCAAAAAACCTCCAAAGAGGTATAACAGACATACTTCAACCAATGAAGCGATTGTGTCATGCCACACGCCGCGTGGCACAGCCAAACATGGGGAAAGCGAAACACAGCTTAGATAATAAAACCTCCAAAGTGGTATGACAGACGTACTTCTACCAATGAAGAGATTGTGTCATGTCATATGCATAAACAAAATCAAAAAAATATAAAAATCAACCAAAAAAACTCCAAAGATGTATAGAAGACATACTTCAACCAATGAAGCGATTGTGTCATGTCATATACAAAAAGCTACAAAAAACACAAACAAAAACCTCCAAAGAGGTATAACAGATATACTTCAACCAATGAAGCGATTGTGTCATGTCATAATTTATAAATAATTTATAAAAGTTACAACAAAGCTCAACAACAGTTTGTTGCAATAAAATAGCTACAGAGAGCTAATATAACACAAATGGGGTAAATATACAAATGATCTATACGATTGCAAAGCCACAGCCAAGCTTAAAGGTTGAATGTATAATTTCTTCAATTTAACTTATAAAACATTGAAATCCTTGTTGTAAACCATTCATAAACAAGGCGTTGCATTGATAAAAAAAAGTGTACTTCATCCCAATACAGCCTTGTCTTAAAAACAACATACAAATGAACTTTTTATAAGATTTCAATATTTATCATAAAAACATCGACTTTTGCTTCGTCAGGATTAATTTAAAAGCCCCAAGTTAAAATAATGTTTGGGCGGGCCCCACAATTTATCATCTTTAATAGAAATACAAATTACCAGGCAACAAAGCATCATCTACTTCCTTGTTTCTGAACACCCCCTGAAATAATTAGTATTTGTTCCCTAGTAGAACAAATCCCAATGCTTTCGATTCACCGATTGGTCGAGATATGTTGCTCACACATGCGCATTTCCTCAAAACTCTTTTTTGACTTATCATATCACGCGCGCTCGTTAAAAGCGTGTCGAAACGCGTACCTAATCGAGGTCACCTTAGATACGGTTCTATTTTTAGACATCCTTTCTATAATGTATGCGTGACGTTATCCGCTGGGGGCGTGGCTTCGACTGTCAATCATGCCCATAAAGTGCTGGGATTGTAGTACCGTAGTGTATCCTGAATGGTTATATATAACACCATAGTGAATCCACGTTTAAGGTTATAAAGGATTTAACTTTTGGAAAATTGACATCAGATGACAATAGATAATCCAGCACACTACCATTACCACTAATACATGTTTTACCACCTAAATATGCATTATTGCCACAACGACCATTTGCAATATGCAAGTTTTACATTTACCCAGAATAAACAATGCGCATAAAAACAGTATGTGAGACTTCTGTGTGACAAAATCTACAATTCCTCCACAACGCCAAGCATATGTGTAAACTGAGCTTCAATTCCCCCATACCTCAACAAAGACTCGCCACACCACTCATCGACGGCATAACATATGTATAAATGTTAAAATTATATATACTTATCTCTCTCTATATGCATAGTTATCCAGGCATATATTTACATATATATAAGTAGTAAATTTAAAAGTATTAAGTGTATTTTTAAACATAATGAGTAAACTGTAATTCAGTTAAAATATTATTAGTTCATAAAGCTAAAACTCGATCGCCTTTTATACATTTTAAGAAGTAAGCTTGCTAACTTGTACTGTAAAGAATCACAGTTCATCAGAAAAGTTAATTTTTCAATAGAAGGAGAATTTAAAAATCTATTATCTCACTGGCTTATATATATATATATATATATATAACTAGGCTACTATGTGTATACTTTGAGGTTGAACTATTTGCAACAGAGATTATTCTTTTACTCCGCGAAAGTACGTGAACTTATCACTGAACGTTGCACAAAATCGCAAGTGTCTTTCCTCCTAAAAAAGGTGTTTAAACTTCGCAAAAATACTTAATTTGGTAATGCCAGTTACAAGCCACCATACACGGTATTTTTCTATAATCGCGAGCCCAAATGACGTCACAATAACTTTTATGACGCACTAATTCGAATACACCAAAACTCCTCAATTATGGGAGTATGGCGCGCCGTACAGTACTTTTGTCGTACAGTAGCAAATTTGAGCCTTATATTTTTTAATCAGAATTTTGCTTATTTATTGCATAGTTTACAAAAAATTAGTTATCTGGTCATTTAGATATCATCACAAAGTAAGTAATACGAGTTTTTTCGCTTCGATCCGTGAAGAATCAAGCAAGTAATGGTTCAAAACAGGTGCGACTCCTCGCTTCGATTTCAGATCGACATAACTTAACATGCTTCAGCGATGATTTTTCAAAAAATAGTAAATGAGGTATATTGTTACATACTATGCAGCCGAGTGTAAAGGAATGATTTATCTGACTGTCAGCATACATATCTATGCATGTCACGCCGAATTAAAGGGGTTGTTGCACTATTCAGGAACTAGCTTCATTTAAAAGGGTTTTAAACACCATGTAAAAAGCTGAAAAAATTATCAAAATATCTTAAAAAATATAGGAGATATGACCTTTTGAAAATGTACAAAAACACTTCAATGGAGGCAGCCATCTTTGAATGATGACGTCATCGCGCCTTTTTCCATATATGGAAAATAGTTAATAAATAGTGTTTAAAGCAAATAAATGTATTAAATTATAAATACAAAGTAAAATATTGATACTGTATATGCTCTTTTTACTATTTACATGTATTTACAGTGATAGTCTTTGTTTTAAATGATATGTATCAATATGCAATAAATGGTAAAAAGGCGCGATGACGTCATCAATCCAAGAAGTCTGCCTCCGTTGAGAATTTTTTCAAATGTTTAAAGGATCATATCTCTGTATTTGTTATGATATTTTGATAATTCTTTCAGCTTTTTCCATGGTTTTTAAAGCCCTTTTAAATGAAGCTAGTTCCAGAATAGTGCAACAACCCCTTTAAGTAAGTAACGAGTAAAAAGGTAAGCCACATACTATTCGGATGTTGACTTGTCCTCCATGTTGGAAATAACAAAATCGGCTAGCCGTACAGTAGCCGTACAGGTTACACGACAGTGCTTATGTCGAGTGGCATCTCGTCTTGTTTATCTAGAAACGGTCATGTTCAGCCAGATTATTTAATATTCTCTTATTTTTAATTTATAAATCATCAATACTTTAGAATGAATATATCAAATATTTGATTTATAAGTGGATCTAATCTATATTGTATAGATCAAACTTTTTTTTTGACTAAGAATTACTTTAAACGCCTGAATCGTTAAGTTTTTTTTCAACTACGGAAGCCCATTCATTTCAACTACGGAAGCCCATTCAGGCTATGCATTTTGTAAAATTATAAACTTTCCGTAAAATCGATAATTAGTCTTCTTGTGTAAAATAATGATATATTTTACCACCAAATATATTTAAATGTTGTTTTCATCTCCCATATGTATACAACAAAATCTAAGGTTTTTAGACTGTTCAAAGCACAGTAATTATTATAAATTATAATAGTTACTAAGTAGGCATCACTTGTGGCCTGTATAAAAAACTTTCATTGTAAATTATGGAAATTAGATTGTTTAAAGCACATGATTATGCATTTGTGGTCAAAAAAAGCAATCCTGAAATCCGTTTTAAACCAAAGAAAACGAATGACACGCGTTAGATGAAAGATTGTGCTGCCCAGACCCACTGCAGAAAGATTTCACTATGAAATTTCGAAGAGAAATAGGGTGTAAGAAAACAACAAATAGAGCAGACGGATCCATGTATTCAACATGAAAGTGGAATCAAATGAAATCATCAAACAGCACATTGATCTTGAGGTGAAACAGACCACAACTGATGCCATTTGATAAAAAAATGAGCCTAAAATTTAGAAAAAAACTAAAACTACAGGATATGGAAATGATCTCCATACTACAACAGTTTATTTGAGCTGAGAGAACCGGCGTTGTGAACAATACTTTAAAGGCTTACAGAATATGCTTCCATATGTTTCTGCTTCTGGGCTGAATCTATATTTGAAATCAACATATATATACATCCAAAACATGAAGAAGTTGGAAAAATACCAACCAGAAGTGCATTCCAGTCTGGGAATCATGTAATTAGAAGTGACAGGTACAAGGCAGGTTTAGCTAGTGGCCTTGTCATCAAATAGTTCTCATGAGGTCATTCAAATCAACGGGTGTAACACGAGGTTGGGGAATGTCGAACTTCAAAGGGCAGTGGGTTTTGTCTCTGCCTGCTAATGCAGAAATAAATGAACAACGCAGTGCAAGAATTGAGCAAAACCACATACAAAACCAGTGATCAGCACACAAACGTGTGTATATCTTGGTTTACCGGGGACTAAACAAAAAGACACAAACACCCTACTAGCTTATTTCTAAGTACAAAGTCCATTCGACGATAACGAAAGATCTCTATTCAAAATTGACAGCTGCTGCACGAACTGTAGACACCGCCAACGAAACAGGGGAGAGACTCATTGATGATATGGTTGTGAAAAAATGGTTGAATACTCCTTCAAACGATCACGCCAGGCTGTTATTATTAGCCAGGAGTTAAATATGAAAGTGGGCTCAGAAACAAAAGCCAATGCTACTCAACTTTTGTTTCAACGCCTGACAACAGCAGCAAGTAGATAGGAAGATGATATTGCTTACATCTTCCTGTTCGAGGTTTGCATCATCCCTTCTTCGATGTTCGACAACACGGGGTTGTCAAGGGAGTCGCAAAAATAGTATGGTTGACTTTATTTGGAAACAGGGAAATCTAATTATAGTTGTTATTCTTCAACCGAACCACCAGAGTTCCAGTATGTCATATACGGAGGTTCATTATTGCAAAAGAGTCCTTGACAAAAAAAGGTAGCATGTTCCGTTCGTTTATTATCTACTTCAGAAATATAAACATATCATCGTTGTTTTTGATGGGTTCGAATCCCACTGGGAGATCAACTTGTAAGTGAGGAAGTGTCGATTCTTACGGATGGCAGGAGGTGTACAGTACTGGTTCTACCCAGGAAACGTGGGTGGTCTGTGGTCTGCCTCCACCACAAAAAAAACGACCGTCAAATATAACCTTGCATGTGTTGAAAATGACGTCAAACGCCATACAAACAAACAAAACAAACTTTGTTACCATCTAAACACTGGTTCTCACAAAAATAGTTAAGTCCGATTTAAGTGTGTCCGGTATAAAAAAAACACACACACACACAAACTAATGTTTGGAATATAAACTATAAATGTGTCCGTGGGACACGGATGCCCCATCTATAACATTTATTTCGTGAAATTTTACCATTCCAAGGAGCATAACTCTGAAAGTACTGGGGTGATCGGGTCGCAAATAATGAATGAATGAATGAATGGTGTTCTACGGCACGTCCACACATAAAAAAAACGATGAAAGATGATGAAATGAAGTAGTTATTAAAAAAATTAATGTAAATATATAAAGATAAAACTATTTACAAATAAGGGATTATATGGTAGTAATATAAACTATATATGTAAATCAACAAATGCCCGTCAACGGGTATATAAACAAGTAATTATATAGAAGAACATACTATAATGTTTTATATAGTCCGATTCTTTTCAGGAAATCTAAAACAATACTAAAATCTATAGTATCCGAAAATAAAAACTGGGCTAGACATTGTGCCCATATACAAGTTGACAATGCTTGGAGTAACCGAATTACCGAAGTCAGAGTACGAACAACATTTATTTCGTGAATATTTACCATTCAAAGGGGCATAACTCTGAAAGCACTGGGGCGATCGGGCCGAAAATCGAACTTGGGCGAGACATTGTGCCCATATACAATTTGACCATATACAATTCTGCCGTCATTGTATTTGCTTTGTGGCTTTCTAGGCTTTTTATATTATCATCTGTGTATTATAATATATATTAATGTTGCCTAGTTCGTTAGAGGCCTGGCGAGGGTTTCTGTATTTACACTGTCCCGCTATTTGGATGACAATATGGTAAAAGTGAGGTTTGGTGCAACCTTGACCTGATTTAAACCCCCTACTAGGTTCTTTTTGCCACAGACCGTTCCAAGGCGGTATCCCTATATTGTCAGCCCTTTTGTGGTTGTAATGGCACGTGTCCTGATTTTTATTTATCCTTGTAAGTGTTCTTCGTTTTGATACGCGCTTTTGGTTGGCTGTCGTCCTTGGATGCTACAGTTCCTGTTTGACTGTTATACGTACGTTTTAAAAACATTTCGTAAACACAGATTCGAAATTATAATAACAAAAATATGGGGAGTCTCCATTACCTTTCTGGTGGTTTACCAGAATTTGTTACGAACAAAGTAACGACTAGCACAACATGTGTTCATGTACATACTTGTTTTCCTTTAATTTATAATAAAGTCTTCAATTCAATGATCTATACTAGTGACTGACGTACTTTATTGTAAACACGATAACATCATTATGTTATCTAAACGAGTGTTTCATGTTTTCTCTAAACTATCGAAAGACACACGTTTGAATATACACACATAATAATGTTAGTTTATTTAAAAGTTGCGTTAATGTGATAAACTGAATCTCACTTGGTTTGTGAGATAGTTGTGCACCTTGAACACCACACAGGTATTGAATACCTTTACGTCTATAATGACACATGACAAAATCAAAATTGATACGATAATTCGCATGAACAAACATATCCGAATGTATTTTAATTTGTCATTATGGCTGGCAGCCTTTTTACATTTTGTATTTTTGATACGATAATTCGCATGACCAAACATATCCGAATGTATTTTAATTTGTCATTATGGCTGGTAGCCTTTTTACATTTTGTATTTTTCCAAAATGTTATTTTAGACTTCGTATTGGTACACATTATTGAGAAGGATACCAAAAGTGCAAGCCCATCTTGAACCTTATGTAACAAAATGTTTTACCTCAAGTCTCTCGCTCTTAAATGTCCAAATGTTTGTTATAATTTTCCCTTTATTAACCGATTTTTATTTCCCGTAAAGTTGCATCCACTTCTTGTATTGATAAACTACAGTTTTTGCATGGTCGATTTAAGATGGGTAAACATGGCTTTAGGGATAAAACTATTATTATCATCAAAATAATAATGTATTATTGGTTTTGAAGCAAGGGTGGAATCAGCGTGTGGTCCAGCGGTCCCGGGTCCACCCCATTTGCCAGGATTTGAAAATATATAAAGGCATCTTATATATAGAGGATCTTACATGTGTGACTGTGATTTATTTATTTTAATAAACGAGTTTGATAAAATGATAGGGTACGAGGCTCTTGCCGAGTATCCTATCTTTTTTCCAACGAGTTTATTAAAGTAAATAATACACAGTCACGAATGTAAGATTCTGTTAATCACATAACACACCTAAGAGGTGATAGTTTCACTTTTAATTAATGTTGTCAATTTTCCTTATATGGACTTGGACCGGTAACCAGAGAGGTCAAAAGTTGAAAATGGTCGTACTCGAAAGTAGTACCATCAGTGGTGTTATTTGGGACTGTGTAATTGATTTAGTACATAAAAGAGGTACGTATATTTACTGTTTTTGTTTTGAGGATAGATTTCCGAAGATATGGGTGCAAAAAGCAAAGGAATCAGTCATCAGAGTGCTGAGTGGTACTACTTTGTATGAGGTAAGATTTTAAACAAAATGAGGTGTGGTTCGGCTGTTGTTGTCAAAAAAGGTCATCTACTTTCATTTTGAGTCAAATGCTGGTGCATAGAGCAGTTGTGGTCATTGTTGTTTTGCTATTTTTGTGTTTTGTCGTCACGTATATACATTTTAATGGATATTTGAAGTGTCACGGAGCATAAGGGTAAGTGTTATTCTGTGTAGAGCTAACATTACGGTCTATGTGAAAATAATGGTGGTCCAAATCCTTTATGCGAAAGAAGAATTGGATGATGTTGAATGTGTTTTTACTGTTTTCAACGGATTTACATTCAGTTTGGGTACTTAAAAATAATGACGAGGAGTCTGATGATACATGCAAGTATTCGTTTATGTAAATATATGGTTCGAGCATCTTATTTACATCCGGTCTTTAAACAGACAAGCTAGAATTTAGCTGATTTTGTGGATTTGTTGGTATTTTAGGCATACTGATAGGATAGTGTTCCTGTCATGCAGGTATGAGTTGGTATTTGTGTTCACAAATGTATATTTCATCATTAGCATTGTATATCTTTATGAAATAAATGCACATATGCATGATATGTGACAATTGTATGTTTTCTGAGGCTTGGAAAGCTGTTTTGCATCGGTCCGAGTCATGAAGCATTTTCTGCAAATAGGCATTTTTTTCAGATCCATGTCATTGCTTATTCTTTCGTTTGTTACACATATTAGGTAATTTTGAGTGTTTTGTTAACCAAAATCTATACAATCTAAATACATGGATTTCTGTTGGTTTGCGCTATCGCATAAATGCATATGGTTGGTTCTGTTGGTCATCTCGGATCGTCACACATTTATCTACATACATGTATGGACAGTCACAACATGTTTGCATACTAAAAAGTTGTGTTTTGTATATAATTATAACAATTGGAGTTTCTGTCTTTATTATCATATTATTATCATCAGTTATTGACATTATATAACTTATTTAAATCATTTTATGCATTCTTTTTTCAGAAATCTGCCAAACATGACTGTACGACTGTCTTGAAAAAAGGATCCACTACTCGTGCCTACCGTAATTGGCTCTTCTGAGAGTTTTTGGATATTGGTACACTATCATACGCAGTAAGTAATAAAATCAGATGTATTGTGCCCCTGTGGTGGGTGTGGGTGTGTGTGTGGGTGGGTGTTCAAGTATGTAAAAGGCATCCGGTTGTAAGGTGTCTAGGTTGATCATCGGTCTGGGATTTGGAGATTTTTGTATGTGATGAGATTCAAACTATATACTTGAGAACTCCTACCTAAACAGTATCACCAAGAACTCACTCCTCATATCTCATACAAGCAATGGATACATCTTTATCTACCTGTATTTATTTACTTGACCAACCAGACATATTGTATTTATCTAAAATGTTTGCTTACTCGAACCCTCCCCCACCCACCCACCCACCCACCCACCTCCCCGGCAAGAAAAATTAAATGACGGTATTTATTATCCTGCATCGGGTCTTTTTCCTCTGATTTCAGACCTTAAGAGGTAAATCCACACCCGGTATTATCCAGAATGGTCGACAACAAATAATCATTATAATTTTATAAGCAAATAATTTAACGGCAATCAGATTGCTCTGGATGAGCCATGTAAACACATTATTCAATGTCAGTGTCCTGATAATTTCTCTTTTCTTTAAAAATGCAAGCTTTGAGTGTTATGGTTAAAATGATCCAGATAGGTGTGCTGTTGTATTTAAATTATAAGTAAATTGCATATTTGGGTATACGCTGATGTATAAACCAAATAAACCGTGTTGGGCTCACATTGGTTGAGCCTCGGAAAAACTACCATTTTTCTAGTCACATAGGGATTCAAGTTAAATGTTTTTATAAAGCCAATAGTGAAAGATTTGAGAAATTATTGGATCAGTTAAAGTCTGTTGCTCTATAGGCCATATTAGAAATTACTTTATTCTTTTGATATAATTCTATATAGTGCAAAGGAAACTATATTAATTGAGAAACTTGGTCAAAAACATGAACAAATTACATCCCGAGATAGCTGTAATGGCTATGGGTTCTCTTATTCCATAGTGAGAAGGCAGTTATAATTTTTTTCTGAATATATGATATGTGTGAAACCTTTCTGCAAAGTTTAATGAATATGTGAATCTGCAGACACATATTATTAGACTTTGAAAATTTTGGAATCTTCTCGGATTTGGTCAAAATGACCCAAAAATGGACTTTTTCACGAAAAGTCGAATGTCTATAGGAAATAAAGCATTGGTGATTTTGAATATGTTGTGTCATTTGTGTCTAATATATACTTGTCGGATTCCAACAGGCTAATTTTTGACAGTTTTAGATTTTTATTTTTCAAAATATAATAATTGAAATTTCAAAAATGATATAAAATAAACCCACGAGGGCCTGCGTCTACAAATAACATGCTGTTCCGTTAGAAATTTCATATCGCAGTGTGTAAATGTGTATTTATGTTTAGCACCAATACTATTACTTACTATAAGAAATCAGTCTGGCTCCAAATTATTACTTATTATTTTTTTATGATATTTTCAGTATACCCCTTGTCACCACTGCGGGTAGTTTGTTTATACAGGTTGTCGCAGTGAAGGTGCCTAGACTTGAACACCAATATCTTCCCCAGTCTTCGATGAATGGCGATGGTACTCTGGATTTTTCAAGTTGACATGTAAGTTGATACTCACATGTAATTATAAATTGTTTTAAAACCAAATCTAGGGCTTTATGCGAAAGAAGAATTGGATGATGTTGAATGTGTTTTTACTGTTTTCAACGGATTTACATTCAGTTTGGGTACTTAAAAATAATGACGAGGAGTCTGATGATACATGCAAGTATTCGTTTATGTAAATATATGGTTCGAGCATCTTATTTACATCCGGTCTTTAAACAGACAAGCTAGAATTTAGCTGATTTTGTGGATTTGTTGGTATTTTAGGCATACTGATAGGATAGTGTTCCTGTCATGCAGGTATGAGTTGGTATTTGTGTTCACAAATGTATATTTCATCATTAGCATTGTATATCTTTATGAAATAAATGCACATATGCATGATATGTGACAATTGTATGTTTTCTGAGGCTTGGAAAGCTGTTTTGCATTGGTCCGAGTCATGAAGCATTTTCTGCAAATAGGCATTTTTTTCAGATCCATGTCATTGCTTATTCTTTCGTTTGTTACACATATTAGGTAATTTTGAGTGTTTTGTTAACCAAGATCTATACAATCTAAATACATGGATTTCTGTTGGTTTGCGCTATCGCATAAATGCATATGGTTGGTTCTGTTGGTCATCTCGGATCGTCACACATTTATCTACATACATGTATGGACAGTCACAACATGTTTGCATACTAAAAAGTTGTGTTTTGTATATAATTATAACAATTGGAGTTTCTGTCTTTATTATCATATTATTATCATCAGTTATTGACATTATATAACTTATTTAAATCATTTTATGCATTCTTTTTTCAGAAATCTGCCAAACATGACTGTACGACTGTCTTGAAAAAAGGATCCACTACTCGTGCCTACCGTAATTGGCTCTTCTGAGAGTTTTTGGATATTGGTACACTATCATACGCAGTAAGTAATAAAATCAGATGTATTGTGCCCCTGTGGTGGGTGTGGGTGTGTGTGTGGGTGGGTGTTCAAGTATGTAAAAGGCATCCGGTTGTAAGGTGTCTAGGTTGATCATCGGTCTGGGATTTGGAGATTTTTGTATGTGATGAGATTCAAACTATATACTTGAGAACTCCTACCTAAACAGTATCACCAAGAACTCACTCCTCATATCTCATACAAGCAATGGATACATCTTTATCTACCTGTATTTATTTACTTGACCAACCAGACATATTGTATTTATCTAAAATGTTTGCTTACTCGAACCCTCCCCCACCCACCCACCCACCCACCCACCTCCCCGGCAAGAAAAATTAAATGACGGTATTTATTATCCTGCATCGGGTCTTTTTCCTCTGATTTTAGACCTTAAGAGGTAAATCCACACCCGGTATTATCCAGAATGGTCGACAACAAATAATCATTATAATTTTATAAGCAAATAATTTAACGGCAATCAGATTGCTCTGGATGAGCCATGTAAACACATTATTCAATGTCAGTGTCCTGATAATTTCTCTTTTCTTTAAAAATGCAAGCTTTGAGTGTTATGGTTAAAATGATCCAGATAGGTGTGCTGTTGTATTTAAATTATAAGTAAATTGCATATTTGGGTATACGCTGATGTATAAACCAAATAAACCGTGTTGGGCTCACATTGGTTGAGCCTCGGAAAAACTACCATTTTTCTAGTCACATAGGGATTCAAGTTAAATGTTTTTATAAAGCCAATAGTGAAAGATTTGAGAAATTATTGGATCAGTTAAAGTCTGTTGCTCTATAGGCCATATTAGAAATTACTTTATTCTTTTGATATAATTCTATATAGTGCAAAGGAAACTATATTAATTGAGAAACTTGGTCAAAAACATGAACAAATTACATCCGAGATAGCTGTAATGGCTATGGGTTCTCTTATTCCATAGTGAGAAGGCAGTTATAATTTTTTTCTGAATATATGATATGTGTGAAACCTTTCTGCAAAGTTTAATGAATATGTGAATCTGCAGACACATATTATTAGACTTTGAAAATTTTGGAATCTTCTCGGATTTGGTCAAAATGACCCAAAAATGGACTTTTTCACGAAAAGTCGAATGTCTATAGGAAATAAAGCATTGGTGATTTTGAATATGTTGTGTCATTTGTGTCTAATATATACTTGTCGGATTCCAACAGGCTAATTTTTGACAGTTTTAGATTTTTATTTTCAAAATATAATAATTGAAATTTCAAAAATGATATAAAATAAACCCACGAGGGCCTGCGTCTACAAATAACATGCTGTTCCGTTAGAAATTTCATATCGCAGTGTGTAAATGTGTATTTATGTTTAGCACCAATACTATTACTTACTATAAGAAATCAGTCTGGCTCCAAATTATTACTTATTATTTTTTTATGATATTTTCAGTATACCCCTTGTCACCACTGCGGGTAGTTTGTTTATACAGGTTGTCGCAGTGAAGGTGCCTAGACTTGAACACCAATATCTTCCCCAGTCTTCGATGAATGGCGATGGTACTCTGGATTTTTCAAGTTGACATGTAAGTTGATACTCACATGTAATTATAAATTGTTTTAAAACCAAATCTAGGGCTTTATGCGAAAGAAGAATTGGATGATGTTGAATGTGTTTTTACTGTTTTCAACGGATTTACATTCAGTTTGGGTACTTAAAAATAATGACGAGGAGTCTGATGATACATGCAAGTATTCGTTTATGTAAATATATGGTTCGAGCATCTTATTTACATCCGGTCTTTAAACAGACAAGCTAGAATTTAGCTGATTTTGTGGATTTGTTGGTATTTTAGGCATACTGATAGGATAGTGTTCCTGTCATGCAGGTATGAGTTGGTATTTGTGTTCACAAATGTATATTTCATCATTAGCATTGTATATCTTTATGAAATAAATGCACATATGCATGATATGTGACAATTGTATGTTTTCTGAGGCTTGGAAAGCTGTTTTGCATCGGTCCGAGTCATGAAGCATTTTCTGCAAATAGGCATTTTTTTCAGATCCATGTCATTGCTTATTCTTTCGTTTGTTACACATATTAGGTAATTTTGAGTGTTTTGTTAACCAAGATCTATACAATCTAAATACATGATTTCTGTTGGTTTGCGCTATCGCATAAATGCATATGGTTGGTTCTGTTGGTCATCTCGGATCGTCACACATTTATCTACATACATGTATGGACAGTCACAACATGTTTGCATACTAAAAGTTGTGTTTTGTATATAATTATAACAATTGGAGTTTTCTGTCTTTATTATCATATTATTATCATCAGTTATTGACATTATATAACTTATTTAAATCATTTTATGCATTCTTTTTTCAGAAATCTGCCAAACATGACTGTACGACTGTCTTGAAAAAGGATCCACTGCTCGTGCCTACCGTAATTGGCTCTTCTGAGAGTTTTTGGATATTGGTACACTATCATACGCAGTAAGTAATAAAATCAGATGTATTGTGCCCCTGTGGTGGGTGTGGGTGTGTGTGTGGGTGGGTGTTCAAGTATGTAAAAGGCATCCGGTTGTAAGGTGTCTAGGTTGATCATCGGTCTGGGATTTGGAGATTTTTGTATGTGATGAGATTCAAACTATATACTTGAGAACTCCTACCTAAACAGTATCACCAAGAACTCACTCCTCATATCTCATACAAGCAATGGATACATCTTTATCTACCTGTATTTATTTACTTGACCAACCAGACATATTGTATTTATCTAAAATGTTTGCTTACTCGAACCCTCCCCCACCCACCCACCCACCCACCCACCTCCCCGGCAAGAAAAATTAAATGACGGTATTTATTATCCTGCATCGGGTCTTTTTCCTCTGATTTCAGACCTTAAGAGGTAAATCCACACCCGGTATTATCCAGAATGGTCGACAACAAATAATCATTATAATTTTATAAGCAAATAATTTAACGGCAATCAGATTGCTCTGGATGAGCCATGTAAACACATTATTCAATGTCAGTGTCCTGATAATTTCTCTTTTCTTTAAAAATGCAAGCTTTGAGTGTTATGGTTAAAATGATCCAGATAGGTGTGCTGTTGTATTTAAATTATAAGTAAATTGCATATTTGGGTATACGCTGATGTATAAACCAAATAAACCGTGTTGGGCTCACATTGGTTGAGCCTCGGAAAAAACTACCATTTTTCTAGTCACATAGGGATTCAAGTTAAATGTTTTTATAAAGCCAATAGTGAAAGATTTGAGAAATTATTGGATCAGTTAAAGTTTTAGTCTGTAGCTCTATAGGCCATATTAGAAATTACTTTATTCTTTTGATATAATTCTATATAGTGCAAAGGAAACTATATTAATTGAGAAACTTGGTCAAAAACATGAACAAATTACATCCCGAGATAGCTGTAATGGCTATGGGTTCTCTTATTCCATAGTGAGAAGGCAGTTATAATTTTTTTCTGAATATATGATATGTGTGAAACCTTTCTGCAAAGTTTAATGAATATGTGAATCTGCAGACACATATTATTAGACTTTGAAAATTTTGGAATCTTCTCGGATTTGGTCAAAATGACCCAAAAATGGACTTTTTCACGAAAAGTCGAATGTCTATAGGAAATAAAGCATTGGTGATTTTGAATATGTTGTGTCATTTGTGTCTAATATATACTTGTCGGATTCCAACAGGCTAATTTTTGACAGTTTTAGATTTTTATTTTTCAAATATAATAATTGAAATTTCAAAAATGATATAAAATAAACCACGAGGGCCTGCGTCTACAAATAACATGCTGTTCCGTTAGAAATTTCATATCGCAGTGTGTAAATGTGTATTTATGTTTAGCACCAATACTATTACTTACTATAAGAAATCAGTCTGGCTCCAAATTATTACTTATTATTTTTTTATGATATTTTCAGTATACCCCTTGTCACCACTGCGGGTAGTTTGTTTATACAGGTTGTCGCAGTGAAGGTGCCTAGACTTGAACACCAATATCTTCCCCAGTCTTCGATGAATGGCGATGGTACTCTGGATTTTTCAAGTTGACATGTAAGTTGATACTCACATGTAATTATAAATTGTTTTAAAACCAAATCTAGGGCTTTATGCGAAAGAAGAATTGGATGATGTTGAATGTGTTTTTACTGTTTTCAACGGATTTACATTCAGTTTGGGTACTTAAAATAATGACGAGGAGTCTGATGATACATGCAAGTATTCGTTTATGTAAAT